>SNVD02008030.1:0-31395 GCA_013180625.2 Boswellia sacra | reverse complement strand
AGACCAAATCAGACGGACGGAGGCGCGCATACGCACACATAAGGACACAGAAACACACACACTCACACACACACACACACACACAAGCGACAGAGACTCAGAGTTTGGCTCTCGACAAAGTGGCGGCGCGCGCGAGTGCATTTAAATGGCCGAGCTCGGAAATGATGAAGTTTTCGGCGCTTCGGCAGCGGCCGACGCGAACGCGAACGCGAACGCGAACGGCGCACTGAAACTCGCGCCTCGAAGTGAGCGGCCGGGAGGCAAATTTGATGTGATGATACAAAATACAGCGCTCAGTGGCGTGCGCGTCGCCAGTTGGGCGCGACCTTGTGCTCGCTGGGCGACCGGGCGGCCGGCCGGATTGTTGGCGCACTCGGCCGGCGAAGGCGCGCGACCCACTCGAAGCCAATGGCGGCCACTGTTTTGGCCATTCGCGCGCGCCAGTCGATCGCCAGCCTCTGGGCGAGCGGCCGAGCGGGCCGGCTGGCCAGCCAGCGAGTCGGCCAGCCAGCGAGTCGGCCGGCCAGCGAGTCGGCCAGCCAGCCAGCCCGACAAAGGCGAGCGGATGAGGGCGAATCGCGGCGCTCGAGTCGGCGGGCGGCCGGCGGCGGCGGCGGTGGCGGTGGCGCGCGAGAGTGGCCGCGCACGGCTTCACTTTTTTGGCTTTGTTTCCGCGCGCTCTGGCGCAACGCAAGCGCCAGTTTGTTAGCGCGCCCGACTCGAGTCGTCATCGTCAGGCGCGTCGTCGTCGCAGTCGCGGTCGGCGGCGAGCTTGTGCAAAGTTTGGCCAGAAATTAAGAGCCGGCCGGCTCGTCGCCGTGGCCGTGGCGGCGCGGACATGGCACTAAAGTCGTCGGCATCTCGGCCGGGCGGCCATTGCGCGCCGAGTCGGCAAGTCGCGCGCGCGTCAGGTCGGCGGTGGCGAATTCCGACGGCCCAGGGCTGAGCGCCGAACAGAGAGATCTGGTCGGCGGCTCCTCGAGGATACGCCGCTCGCAAATTGAGTTTGGCGCTGTGATTTGTGCCGAGAATTGCGGCCGCTCGCCGCCATCTGTTTGGCGCCCGGTCGAGTGGCGCGCGCCAACTGTCTGGCGAGCGGCGCAAACACACAAACTAAAATCATCATTTGGCGACCGTGCGACGCCGGCGCATAAGATTCAGTTGATTTTGCGTGCGACCGATTGATGTGTCAGATTTCGCTCGGCTCCACGCCGCCGCCGCCGCCAGCCGTGCGCGCCAAACTCGTACGGCGGACGGCCGCACTTCGCTCGAGCGGGGGGACCGAGGCCAACTCGAGCGCCACTCGCTCTCGACTCGCCTGCGCGGCCGCCAAATTAAACACAAAATGGACACTCACTCACTCACTCACTCACGGCCGCCGCACGACACCGGCGGCTAACTAAGTGGCGACGAGCGCTTGCGGAACAGCCGGCCGGCGGGAGCGGGCGAGCGCGCGCCAAGAATGGAAAATATATAATAATAGCGATGGCAAGTCCGCGTCGCCAGGATAATAACTCGAGTGCGCACGAGTCCATTTCACACATTTGCATGCGGGCCAGCGCCACCTCGCGTCGCCCGATCGGCCCGGCACCGCCCGCATGCTCTCTGGTTCGCGGACTCGTTGGCCCGCTCGCATCCGAGCGAAGCGCCCCCCAGGCGTCAACCTCGCCCGCGACGACGTCCACCATGGGGGCCGCGCGCCTTCTTGCGCAATCGAGCCGCGCGCCCGATTGCGTCACAGGCGCGCGGGGGCGCGGGGCCAACTCGGCGGCGCGGGCCCCGGGCGGCGCTGCACTTGTGAGTGTGTGTGTGCGTGTGTGCGAGTTTGTGCGCCTGCCAGGCTGCGCCCGGACGCGCGAAGCCGCCGACGGTCGGACAAGACCGCCGTCCGTTTGTCGAGCGGCTGGTCAGCGCCGCCGCCGCCGACTGGCTTTGTTCTAGGCGTGGCGGCGTGAGTTATGGCCGCTGGTAAGTGACTGGCCGCGTGCAATATGAGCCCGCGGCCGGCGGGCACGTGGCGCAAAATTGAATTGTTTGCGTCGGGCCCGCACCTCATTCCAGTCCAGTCCAGCTCAGCTCAGCTCGACTCGACTCGACTCGACTCGGCCCTGCTCAGCTCGACTCAACTCGACCCGACCCCACTCAGCTCGGCCGGGCGCTGATTTGGGCGCCGCGTAACTCTGCGCCCCGGGCCACGCCCACGCCGAGTCGGTCGTGTGCAAATTTGCTCCTCTGGGCGCCGGCCAATTGGGCGCGACGTGCCGAGCGGTTTCAGGTGAGCGACGCGCGCGACTCACTTTTAATTTATCGCCGCTCGCCTGGGCCCGCGCGAGCCACCCTGATAATGATCGGGCCCGTCGGAGGGGCGCCAGCTGCGCGCCCGACTCGCCGCGCCGGAAGCTGGCCGAGCGGCGACCGCGCTAAGTGATTGCATAGATTGTGTTTGTGTGCGGGTCCTGGCGGGGGTGCGGGCGTGCGGGCGGGCGGGCGCTGGCCGAGCTGAAGGAGTTCGACGGGCGCGGACGGCGAGTGGCCGATCTGCGCGGCCGCATTTGAATGCTGCGTCGAGTCGAAGAGCGCCCGCCTCACCTGGCGACCGCTCGTCGCTGTCTCGGGCCGCGCGCTCGCCCGGATTCGGGCGGGCCAATTTGGCCTCGCGCCGCCCAAAACTTGTCCGCGCGAGTCGCGAGTCGCGACCGCCCGCGCCCACCGCGCCCCCAAAGTGAATTAATATGGCGGCGGAAGTGGCGGCCGGGGCCGGGCGCCGAGTGGGCGCGCGCATTGTGGGCCCGGGGCGGCGCGCGGGTGTCTGCGCGAGAGTCGGGCCGCGAGTGGGGCCGTTGTCGGCGGAGTGGCCGCCCGTCAAGGCCGAGGCGTTGCGGACAAACTGCACTTTAGAGCGACACCCGCTGACTTGCGGCCGGCTCGCTCGCCCACAATGGGCTCGAGTGCGCGAAGCGGCCGGCCAATGAAAGCCGCCGCCGAGCTCGGCCCCACCGATAGGCCGAGGGCCGAGGGCCGGCCCCAGGCTGGCCAAATTCAAATGAGCTGGGCGCGCGCCCGCGTCGTTAGCCAGTGGCCGCAATTCCTCGGCCCGACTCGAGTTGCGTCACTCGGCCCGGCAGGCGCCCGCCATCGGGCGGCCCCGCACAGCTCGCGGCCGCGCGCGCTCAAGCCCCACTCGGGCCATATTTCGCGCGTCTCGCTTGTGGCAAATAAATAGTCGCTCTCCTCCTCCTCCTCCTCATCGGCGTCTCCGCGCACACCCACGCACTCAGTTTGACACTGGCGCCCGCCACTGTCCAACTCCTTCGCCGAAAGTCGACCTCCGCCCCTTGCCAAACAATTAAGCCCCACGCGCGGGCCCGTTGCTAATCTAGCGCGCCCTTCCGCCCACATTTGGCCCCCCCCCCCCACTCGGGACAGCCGCATGTGGTCGGGCCCGTGCTCGCGGACAGCGCCGTCTGGCTGGCGTCAAGCTCAACACCGGGCGGCGGCTAAAAATGGATACTCGCCCGGCGTCGTGGGCGCCTTGCCAGCAAGGGGCCAGCACCCTGTCCGCGACTCGAAAGACGCACTCACTCACTCATACACACACACACACACAAACAAGCGCTCGACAAGGCCGCACGAATCGCGAGTCCAAACTGAAGCACCAACAAGATTCTCTAGATCAGCCATGGACAGGCGCGTCGCACTGGTGCTCATGCTGGTATGCATGGCTGAGCTAGCACAGGCCAACAACATTCAGTTCGCGCCCAGCGTCAACCAGAACGGCATCTGGGTGCCGAATCCGGTGCAGCAGATGCGCAACGAGGTGAACCACTTGAAGCATCGGCTCTCGTTCGAGCACTTTATGCAGCGCCGCAAGCAGGAGCTCGCCCACAAAGTGCCGGGCGTGGAGCGGGCGCGCCGCTTCAGCAGGTCGATGAGCGAGATCAAGCGGGCGCTCAAGAACGCCATCTGAGCGCTCGAGCCGGCGCTCACCTGTCTCGTGGGGCGCCTGCCAGGAGCCCAGACTGGAGCAAGTGACTGGGAAGACGAGGCCGAGGAAGACTAGCGCGCGCTCGACTGTTGTCCGGCGTCGACCGAGCTGAGCGACGCTCGAGAGCAGCGGCGGGCGGGGCGGCGGCGAGAGAATAACATGAAAGTGTCGCCAGGAAGCGAGCGGGCCAGTGAACGGCTTAGCGTCCAAGTGGCGAGTTGGCGAGTTCGAGAGTCAACTCGCCCGCACGAGAGCGGGCGCAGATTTGTATCAGCTGGCGCGCGATCCCTCGGCGTCTCCTCATTTAGCGGCGCCAATGATGAGCCACTCAGGGTGGCCGGCCGGCTAGCTGGCTGGCTTGCTGGCTGGCTGGCTGGCTCCCTTTATCGGCCCCCGATCGCAAGCTTGCGGCGTGCGGTCGCTACGCGGCGACGCCCGATAAGGCCACCGGGAAGATCTCTCGTCTGCCTGCAGTGAGTGAGTGTCGGAGTGAGTGATCGAGTGAGTGAGTGAGTGATTGAGCAGTTGCACGAGCAGCCCCACAGAGGCGAGTGGCCGAGCGAACTAATGAACAAACGGATCCTCGAGGATCGGCGGCTCCTCGAGAAGCGCTCCATTCGAGCCAGCCAGCCGCCAGCCAGCCAGCCAGCCACTCGAACGGGTCGCTCGTCGTCTGCGTCGGGCCGGCGCGCGTCGTCGCCTGATCGCGGCGCGTGGGCGTGGCCGGCCATTGTTGTCGCCACTCGAATCGTGTGCGGCCACTGTTCGAAATATGTAACTCGTTGCCCTTGCCGCGTACGTTGGCACCCGCACACAGCGCCTGTGTGTCGCCTCTTCGTGCGCGTCTAGCTGTCACTTTGGGCGTCGTTATCGTCACCGTCATCGTCGTCATCGTCGCCGTCGTGGTCGTGGTCGTGGTCGCCGGCGGCGCTCTTCCTGCGCTTCGATCGTATCGCCTCGGCTCGAGCGCACTCGGGCGCAGTCAACAAGTGTCAGTCGTCGCTCGAAGCGCGAGCACGAAGGCCTCTCGTCGCCAGAGTACCAGCATCCAGCACCATGCAGCGCGCCCAGAGCGCCCCTCTCAAGCAGCAGCAGCAGCAGCAGCAACAACAGCAACAACAACAGCAACAGAACAGCAACAACAGCAGCTCCACGCGCCGATTGCCTCTCGCCGCCAGCCGAACGCTGGCAAGACTGCCGCACGCCGACCAGCAGCGAGAGCCGCGAGCGCGCGCCCAGGTGGTGGTGGTGGGCGCCGGCCTGGCCGGACTGGCGGCCGCCCAGCGACTAGCCCGCGCTGGCCTCACCGACGTGCTCGTGCTCGAGGCGCAGGCGCGCGTGGGCGGCCGCGTGCACACCATCGAGCACGCCGACTACCTGCTCGAGCTGGGCGCCCAGTGGCTCCACGGCGCCCACGACAACCCGCTCCACCAGTGGCTCTCGGACGAGCTCCGCATGCTCGACGACTTCGAGGACGCCTCGTTCGGCTTCCAGGGCAACTACTTCACCGACGCGCGTCGCCAGGTGGACTCTCGACTCGCCGAGCGCGTGCTCGACTGCATGCACAAGGCCAAGTTGGCCCTCTCAAAGGAGGCCGCCGACTACATCAACCAGCTGGCGGGCGCCACCGAGGCCGCTCCCGCCGCCCACGCCGCCCACGCAGGTGCTCGGGGCGCGCGCAAGGCGAGCGATGTGTTTAGACGCCAGCTGGAGCTGGAGATAGGGCGCGACGAGGAGCTGCAAGCTCACGAGCAGCTCGTCTGGACCATCTTCGAGTGGTTCCTCAGGTACGAGACGATCGAGAACTGCGCCGACCACATGGACGAGGTCTCGGTGCAGTCCTACACCGACTGGACCGACCTGGGCGACGGCACAATGCTCAACTTCAAGCGAGGCTACGCTTCGCTCCTCGACTGGTTCCTCCACAACCTCAACGGCGCCGCCCCCGCCGCCCCCGCCGCCCACACAAACCGAGCGCCCGCCCAGCCTCCAGTTAGCGTCCACTTGAGCCGCCGAGTGGTCAACATCGAGCTCGTGCTGGGCGGCGTGCGCGTCCACCACACGGCGGCCGACGCGGACCAGTCGAGCAACCGGCGGAAGTTGCGGGCCGCAAGCACCGAGTGCCAGCACGTGATCGTCACCGCCTCGCTCGGCTTCCTCAAGCACAACCTCGACACGCTCTTCACGCCCCCGCTGCCCGAGCCCAAGCGCCAGCTCATCCGCTCCATCGGCTTCGGCACCGTCAACAAGATCCTGCTCCAGTTCGAGCGCCCCTTCTGGCCCCAGACGGGCGGCATCAAACTGTTGTGGACGAGCGAGTCAGCCAAACATAGCGACACTGAGCAGTCGTCCTCTCAATGGCCCAGCTGGACTCGTGACATTGTCGCCTTCGACGCGGTTCGACGCCAGCCCAATCTACTGATGGGCTGGATCGGCGGCCAGGGCGCCCGCCAGGTGGAGCTCCTCGCCGACGCCCACGTGGGCCAGGTGTGTGTCCGCCTCCTGCGCCACTTCCTGCCCGCCGGCCACGCCCCGCCCTCGGCGCTCGTCTCGTGTCTGGTGTCGCGGTGGAACTCGAACGAGTTTACGCGCGGCTCCTACAGCTTCCGGTCGATGCGCAGCTCCGAGCTACGCGTCGAGAAGCTCCATGAGCCCGTCTACGAGCAGCCCCCGGACGCCGCCCCCAACTTGGACCACAACCACAACCACAACCACCAGTACCATTGCCACCGACTGCAGCCCAAGGCCAACCGGCCCAGTCGGGCGCCTAGACTCTTGTTCGCGGGCGAGGCCACCGCCGGCAAGCTCTACTCCACCACCCACGGGGCCATCATTTCCGGCTGGCGCGAGGCCGACCGGCTACTCGACTACCTGAGGACCGAATCGCTGCAGGCGAACGCGCAACAGGCGCCACTCAAGCTCAGCTCCAATAAGGACACGCGCGTGTCGGTTTCGACGCCCAACTAAGCGCAAACAAATGGGCCCGAGGTTAGACCATTTCGCGAAGGGTGTTTCAGATTCAATTATTTCCGCCTGGAATAATGTGTCTAGTCGTCTTGGTATTTGTGGGGTGCTCATTTCTCAATTGGGAGTCTATCAGTCATTCAGTAAAATATCGTATGCAGATTATCGAGACTCGTTGTCTCCACAGCTGCAATAAAGATATGCCGGCAATCTGGTTGGTCTGCATAGATCAACAATGAACACTATGGCGAGACCGTGTTCACAGGTGCTTTTCTGCAGATTGTGATCCACTCAACCAGTCTGACCGGAACACAGACGGAAAAAGAGTGTAGTGAGATTGAAACGAGTGGTCTGACCGTGACGAGTGTTCTAACACACCTGATAATCACGATTGAGCTAGCGCATATGGAGACGCAGAACGCCGCAGAGCTCTTGGTGCGTATGACCACGCTCTATGGCGCGCCTAGCTCTTGAGATATCAAGAGTTCCTGCTCTATTCGATTATCCTGTCGAGGTTCAGCTTAAGCAAAAAGTTGAACTAACCAATTCAACTACTCTTATCTCGGTGGACAAGTCAAAGCTGATCCAGCTCTCATAGAATGCGCCGCTACAACAACTGACTGCATGTTACTCACATCCTGCTTATAACTATACTGTCTTGGTGAGTATGTTTGCACAAGTTGAGATGTGAAGTTTAGTCCAATAACGACATTTACTGGATTTGTCAACTGATTATAGTTTACTCGGTGCTGTTCAGAGGGTTTATTCGACTGCATCAAGTGCCCTAATTACGCTGTAACAAAACTGGTCTCATCGTCGTCTTAAACACCTTTGTTAGCGGCTACATTGAGGGCGGCATAAGTAGAGACTTGGGCTTTGTCAGGCTCGAGTTGGCCGTCGCCGCGGACTGTTGGCTCGGTTCAGCAGCCACAACCAACTGGGCGGGCGGCGCTGGTTGGCCGATGGGCTCGGCCGGTGCTGTGGTAGCGGGTGCTTCCACCACTGTGGTGTTGGTGATCTCTGGAACGGCCGATTCCTGTTCTTTCTCTTTCTTGAGCTGTGCCTTGAGCTCCTTGTTGGCCTCCTTCGAAGAGCTCACCGTCGAGGCGAGATAGTAGATGATGAGTATGAGTGCGATCAGTATTGGCACCACTGCGCCAGGCGAAGTCATGTAGCGGAAGACAGTGTTCGCCTCTGGGGGTAGTAATTGTTTGAGTAGCTTTGTGAACACCAAATACATCCGACACTCGCCGCCAAAGGGACCACAATGCCACGAGGGCCTGATCCAGGTGACGGCATAGGCGACCGGCAAGATACAGATGAGCAGATTGATGAGCAGAATCCAGTAGTAGAAATTGTTCGACCTGCTCACCTTGAACACAGTCTCGTGCGGTATGTTGCAAGTGAGCACGGCCCAGGATCGCACGTACATGAGTACAGCCAGCTTGACGGTGTTGATGGCGGGCAGTCCCGGCGCAAAGAACATGCCCATCCAGACGGTAGATTGGTTGTTGACCAAATGGAGAACGTTTTCGGCTAGCTTAAAGTCCTGGTAGCCTGGGAAACCACGCTCGAGGTCCCAGAAGAAGAATCTGTTGCAGTAGCGCACGAAACAGGCGCGCATGAATTCGAAGGAAACTGCCGATACAATGGTCATGACCAAGTCCATCACCACTATCTTGACCATCTCTTGGCCGAACATTGTCTCCCAGCAGAGATTCTTGAGTTTGTCCTTGAGAGTCACGTTGAGTCCAACAATCTCTTGGTGCGCGTACACGGGTATCTCGAGACACTTGGAGCCAGAAGCGGCCTCATCTTGGTCGCCTGTCTTGGTTGTGTTCCCGTTGAGTGTGGAGTTGGATGCAGAATGGGTCAAATTGGCCCTGCAAGGACCAGTTGAGGGAAGGGGTGTGCTAGAAGTGGCTTCAAATGTCTGGCCAAAGCCGGCTCGGTCCAGCAACGGTGATATTGATGATGACGAGTCGGAGCCGGAAGTGACAGAGGTGGCTGTTGTGAGTTCTGGAACTAGTGAAGAGTCGACACCGGAGCCGGTATTCAGTGAGTCCGACGGTGGGGTGGCTGTTGATTGGACGTCCAGTGTTGATTGTGCTCCATCGTATTGGGCCTGAGAGGTGGCCACCATGGACGTGGATTCGATGGGAGCATTTGTGCTCCTCAACTCTTCGCCCTCGATGGGTTCATCATCCAAATCGTAGGGCGACAGTGTTGACTTGCTGGAAGATAGACGACTCGGTTTCTGCTCGGCCCCTGCGCCACCGATCGGCCGCGCGAGACCTGGTCTCGCCTGACTTGCTGTCTGTGTGGGCCGTCGAGCCGAGGGCGCTGGAGTTGTCTTCAGGTGTTTGGTAATTACGAGTCGACCCTCGATTGGCTCCTCCTCCTCATCCATGTCAGGTTTCACTGGCGGCCAATTCTCAAAGACGCCGGGCACGATCTTGTTGCCTAGTCTACCATAGGGATCCTGGATTGGCGGCAGACCAATGTACTCCGAGTGGGTGTGTCTACCGTCGGTGGAGGCAGATTCTTCGAAATTAACTGGCTCTACTGATACAGACTCGTCTCGCTCCATCTGATCGCCACTGAGTTGTCTCGCTAACCTCAACGCACTTCTCCTCTTACGTCTCCTTTCAGTTGGAAGCGGCGCAGCACTCGCCATGATCTCCTGGAGATCGGGATAGTCCTCGTCACTTGGAGGCAATGCGGGCGACGAGGACTGCACAGAGTTGGTATCAATAGTGGTGGGCAAACTGGTGACAACAGTGAGCACGGTGGTCTCTTGGATCGAGCTCATCTGACTTCCGGTGTTCACGAGAGACGTGGGCGATGTTGGCGTACTGATTGTCAGAGGCGTTGTATTGGAATCGGGAACTATGGTCGAAGTGGCCATCAGAATCGAAGTCATCACTTTGATCAGAGGCGACGAGTTATTTGCTGTGGTGTTGCCCGTTTCGAGCTGATAACTAGTTGCATTAGTTGTGTTCATTGCGAAATTCATCTCACTTGTTGCATTGCCCAATAGTGTCCCATTTAGAACGAGTGACGTGATAGTGGAGATCTCGGTGAGATTTTCAACGCTCTTGGAGCTGAGTGTGGTGGTCGTAGTGCTGGTAGTTGTGGTTGTTGTGGTTGTGGTGGTGGTCGTGGTGGTTGTGGTGAAGAGATTCTCGTAGTAGGTAGTGTTTTTGCGCAACAAGGTGATGTTACCCGACATTTCATTGAGTTGCTGGCTCATTTGGTCCACAGTGCCGAAGAGCGAGAACATGAGAGTGTAGAAATTGAGGAAATCAAGGAAAAGAATGCGTCCAAGCTGCCAGCTCAGAGCCTTGCGTGGATGGTACTTTTCCACGATACCGATGACATCGAAGAGCGGCGGGAACATGAACTGGATACCGGACATCACCAGCTGTAGTTCGTTCTTCTGCAAAAGGGTTGCATCCTCGGGTAAGTTCTCGCTACGTTGCACCGCCAGTGTGACCACATAAGCACTCGCTACAATCAGCATGATGGTCACAACATTGGCAAATACTCGCCTTATGATGAGACGCCAATCTCGATCTTTTGTCTGCTCCTTCTCTTCGAGTATTCCTTCCTTGAGGTTCATCACCAACGATGAGGTCTTATTGTAGGCCGTTTCACTATTTCCAATCATAAAGTCCCAGCCGACGAACACTGTCCAACAGAAGGTATACTCGTCGTCCTTGCTGCCGATGCGGCTCATTTTGGTGTTCTGCGACAGCTTCCTTGAGATGCAGAAGAAACAGAACAGATAGGTGAGCATTGCGGAGAGTAGAAAGGCGAGTGGGTTGCGCCAGAAGCCCGACCGACTGATTTCGACGTTCGAGTAGTAGCCATAGAAAATCGGAGAGAACTTGAGGAAGCCCTCGAACTCCCACATCTCGCCCAGTGTCGGATTGAACTCGGGCGGCGCCTGGTTTTCCGCTCTGTGCATGCCCAACTCACCCTTACGCATGCCAGTCAGGTCGGGCACATTCTCGATCAACTCGGGCACCATGACGAAGGCCACCATCACGAGACTATTGGCGAGATTCAACCAGAATATCCAGCGCAAGAAGGTGAAGTAGGAGGCCACGACCGATCCAAAGTGCGACTCAATCTTCTTGATGCGCATCTCCCAGGGGGTGATTATGACCAGAAAGTTGGCAAGCTCGCGCTTCAAGTGACGCCAATAGCGCTCGAAGAAAGCGCTCGAGCTCGCGATGACATCCTTTGCCTGTTTGCTTTGTTTCAAGTCGCCTTGGTGCTGCTTGATGAACAACTTACTCGCTTTCAGCACCTGAAGCTTCTTTTCCATGGGCCAAGTTTGTCGCTTCAGCTGCATTATATTCTCGCGACACCATTTTATCCGATACGATATGGCTTCCTCGCTACCGCTGCCCCCGCTTCCGCCGGCCGCCCCAGACGAGTCGATCGATTGGCCAATGAGACCGCTCAAGTCCATGGAGGAGCCGAACATCATACCAATGGAGGAGCTCCGCTTGCCGCCTGGGCTGAGGGGCGAGCCACCGCCAAAGCCGCCCGCACTCGTGCCCATATCATCGGCCCAGCAGAGCTGACCATCCACAAGGAACATGCGCGACTCGCGGCGACCTCGAGATCCAGATGACTTTTGACGGGGCAGCATGAATATCTCCTGGCTGCCATCCATCCCGGTGGAAGGCACACGTGCCAGGCCGCCGCCGCCCAGGGCCCGCAGTCTATTGCTGGAACTGGTCTGAGTCTGAGGCTGCTCTTTGTTATCACTTGCTGTCTTGCTTTCCTCGTTCGACATTCTGGAGACTTACTAACAGTATAGTCTTATCATGAAACTATCTACTACTTGATATTGCACCTCATTGCTGCTCACCTCTATTGTTTCTTTGTGCAAATTCGGCCTACATCTTGTTCTTGTAGAAATTTGCACGTTTGTGTGTGCATCAGCATCCAAACCGACTGCCAGTTCCAAACACCGGCACGCTCTGGACGGGCGGATGTGGCGCTCGCGAGGCTCGTGGCCTCAATGCTGCCACGGGCCGGATAAGGGCGACGAGTGTTCTGAAACCCGATTGGCTTTCGTGGTGGGGAATTATTTACGAGCGCGCACGATGATTTAGGCGGACCTAGGCGGCGATGTTGAGGTGAGCGATTTTGCATTTCCGGCCAACGCCCAGCTTGCGAACGCCCTCGCACGCAATCATTCTCGCGTTAGCAGTCCGAGCAGAATATCGTCCATTTCACTCAGCGGCGACTCTGACTGAGCTGATGGGACAGATTTTGTTTTCACGAAACTCAATCCAGTGTGGTTGGGATGAAGGCCGAACGCTGGCATCGAGCCGGCAGAATAAAAGAAGCCCCACCTATGCTGAATGCGCAATCTGCGCGAGTGTCCTCTCCAGAGTGCGAACATAGAGAGAGTGAGAGGGTGAGATCGGTGATGATGTGTTTGCATGGCACTTGCTCTACACTGACTTCAGCTTCACCATAAGTTCGTCAAGATTTTTGTTCGAGGCATCAATCAAGTCTTCATCGACAGCTCAGTCGTCGCTCGCAGGGCCCGCGCGACTCGATTTGTTTTCATCTTTGAGATAAGCAAACCGAAGTCCATCCCTGACATTGAGCAAGCTCTCGTCTTCTTGATGAGACTTGACAATCTCGATACTAAAATCATTGCCCTGTTGGCGTTGGATTATCCTCTACAGGTGCAACCCTTTCATTTTTGCAACCTGCTTGAGCTTTTCTTGATACTCTTTTTAGCGCTTTGCGCAGCTTGTGCTTGCAACCAATACGACTGCACTTGTTTCCTGTCCGCGAGTCGCTCGCTTGCTCGCTCGTCGTCGTCGTCCTCGTCGTCGGCGTGCTTCTCGGAGATGTTGATGTTGTTATTGCTGTTGTCGTTCTCGTTACGTAGCTCGAGTTTGCAGCGACTCAGCGGCGCTTCGACGGACGCGACTTATTGCGTCTGGCGGCGCCGTCTGGACTTGGACTCCGCGACTGGAGTTCGGTGTGTACGAGCTTGCGGAGTGAACCGCGACCTGGGGCGCCCAGTAGACGCCTTTGGGTGCGTCTGCGGGGGCGTGCGCGGCCTTGTGCGCGCGGCGCCAACATGTATGCTCAACTCACATCAGCAATCAATAGCAGTCGACTTTTGATTAAACTCCAGAGCCGTTGCATGTGAGACACTCATCAAGAAGATTGAGGTATCCAACATTAGGCTGACCTTAAACCCTTCATGTGAGCGCAGTTGGTCTAACGGTATGATGCTTCGCTTCCAACGATGTGACCCGGGTTCGACTCCCGGACTGCGCAAGTCCTTTTTCAGATCACCTGTCAGGTGGTTGGCTCTGATTGACGCATGTCTACCTGATTCAATGAACTCCGAACTAAACTCGCTTGTATTCTCACCGACTTCCGGCGCCCGCTCCTGGTGGAATGTTCCGTGGCCACGTCGCACCCTATTGATTACTGTCCGGATCGTTTCTCAACAATGGTTGTTAACTATCAGCCATCCCAATGTTACAATTATGAGCTGAGGCTATGTCTGCTCCATTGAACACGTTGAGGCGCGACCCTAAATCACTGATCCGAATAATATGCACTAACAAGTTGATCCATGCGAGCGCGTACAGCTTGACGCCGTAGCGCTAAAGATTGTAATTGACACTGATCAATTCACAGCGACCGCCGGTACAACTCTGGCTGCACGCCTTTGTGAACGCTATCCATAGATCAAGTCGAGTCGCGATAAGCTATTTTTAATTGATCGAGCTCTACGCTACGATGGATCGCCTGCACGACCTGAGCCAAATCTATCGGAACAAATGCAGCGCGATAAGAGCCGCAAGAAGCGGCTGAATAGGCGGCGTTCTCAACATCAAAGCGATGGTTGAGAGCGCGCAAGGATGCAAGTGACTTCGAATCAGCTGCTGCACACAGTCAGTCGAGACGTCAACACTCACCACATTTCTTGTCTCCAGTGTCGCCGCCGAACTAGGCCAATATTCCCAAACACATAGTAGCCCTCAAAACGCGATCATTCAATTTCATCCAACCAGATACAGTTGTCATTCACTTTTTGCATTCACGAGCAGACAGCTGTCGACACCATGCTGTGGATTTGTGACCTAGCTTAATGTTGTGACTAAACCCTGGATATGCAACTCCCTCCAAAGGATCGCTGTATGAAGCCTTCCTATGAAGTCAGTGAGAAAACCTGCTCGGCTATCTATTTACGAGCTAGCAACACATTCTCTTGCCCTCTACACTTAGCTCTTCAACAGGAACCTGATCTACGGTGCTGAGAAATACCCATCTGGCTGCCGCCTAACAATACAGACTACCCAAATAGAATCAATACTCAAGTCCGCTCAATCTACCGATTTTCTAAAAATCTCCTGATCTAGTCTGAGTTGGACACTGTTGCCTGTAGTCAGCTTAATATAAGCCGCCGATTACGTTCGTAAGCGCCCAAACAAGAACTGCAACTTTTCCATAAAGATGTACGCCGCATCGGGTGTTGCACAACAGCTGCCTATATTATTATTCATCTCTTTTGATGGATTCAGACATGACTATCTCAGTCCATCCTTGACACCTAACTTGTTCGACCTCTCAAAGCAGGCCACTCTGGGTAACATGGAGAGCATGTACATCACCAAGACCTTCCCAAACCACTTCTCCATGGCTACTGGTCTGTATCAAGACGAGCACGAGATCATAAATAACAAAATGTATGATCCTCGATTGAATGCCACCTTCAAACCTGGCGTCATCTCAACCGAGTGGTGGAATCCCAAAGGGAATGCTATGCCAATTTGGACGGCAAACGAACTGATAGCTGAGAAATTAGGTCAGAAGCGATACAGTGCCGCGATGATGTATCCCGGTGGCTCAACACCCTATCATGACATCCTACCGACTCACTTGCGAGATTACGAACGCAGCGCTAATTGGACAGACAACATTGAAACTGTGATCTCTTGGCTCACCGACTCTGAGCAGCCGGCCAACTTCCTGGCGATGTACTTCGACGAGCCGGATACCATAGCACACCAGCACGGGCCCTGGGGCCAGGAAACTTTGAACTCAGTTCGTCGGGTGGATAGCGCCGCCGGTTATCTGGTCAAACGTTTACGAGATGTCGATCTAGCGAGCCGCACGAACATCATCTTCGTCAGTGACCATGGAATGGCTGAGGTGAAGAAGATCGTTTACTTGAGCGACTTCCTAGATACGAGTGGCTTCGACCTGTATGGTAACTCACCTGACTGGTCGGTGTTTGTCAAGCCCGAAAAGCGTCACCTCAAGTCCAAGATTTTTCAAGATCTATTGGCAAACTCGAAGAAGAATCACTATCGTATCTACAAAAGGAAGGACATTCCACCGGAGATGCACTACTCTAAGTCTGTTCGCATCGGTGACTTCTTCATTTTAGCTGATGAAAATTATGATATATTCAAGAGTAGATCGGGGAACGAAGGTCAAAAATATCCTCAAGTCTGGGGCAACCACGGATGGCGACCTCAAAATCGCGACATGAGGCCTCTCTTTATGGCCTATGGGCCGTCGTTCAGAAAAGACTACAACCATCTCGAGGCGTTTCCCAATATTGATCTTTTCCCCCTTATGGCCTTTCTTCTGGGTTTGCCAGTATCGAGCTTGCCGAACAATGGTAGCCTTTCCCGTATCATAGATGTCATTGATGTCGCTCATTTCGATGACGATAGCAACGATACAGTGCGCCGTGAGTATACACTTCCAACTACGAGGCAATCGGCATACACTGCCACCTCACCTAATCCTCACTCGCTACTTCTGTCTGTTGTCGAGAATATGCTTTGATTCTAATCCAATAGCGTCACAACCCACCCATCTACCTCCCTCACCTCTCTAACACAACCTCCACCCACTAACACCCTTAGTTAACTTTATAAGCCAACCCCTTGTGTCATCAGCGTCTGGCTCTATGACTACTCCTAACTACCATATCGCTTCGTGCGCTGGCCTAGTAATCATCTTGCTAATCAAATTCCGCTCCTACCATTCGCACAAACAACAAATATAACTCTGACCTGTGGTTACATATACGCACAAAATTCAGTTGCCTACGTGATCCTGATAGGTGCAATAATGTTATCTCTAACCGGACTCCTATTTACACTGTTCGCGAGCTCCAAGAAGCCCAAATTCAAGCCGGACGTAGATTTCGAAGATTTAGCATCCGGCTTGAATATTGACTTGGGCTACTATCTCAGCGACCCAGTTGAATTCAAGAAGAGTAGAACAAAGAAAGAGGAGCTGGCCGCCTTGTTAAACAGATGATTAAATGATAATCGCAATACCAATCTGTGGGTGGTGTCTTTGTGTAGAGAATAGATGGTCGTTTCGATAATATCTCTCACTTGAATATACTCACTATGTTGAAAGAGTATTTAGTATTATAACAGACTTTTGCAAAAAGCTGACTGCTCGAGGGAGCCATTAAGTACACACAATCACACTGCAAGATGAATCATTCTGAACACCAACATCGGTTTGGTGCGTGTTGATCCTTGTAATTCCGCTAGAACTTGCAATCCTTGAGGCCTGCAGTGTCAAAGGATCTGCATCTCTGATGATGATAATTCTGTTAGACTGTCTCCATTTCATGAAAATGGAAAAGTATAGCTTCAGTTGTACGAATAAGAATATGACACCAATTATAAGTCCAATGGTAACCACTGAGATTTTAACGTAGAAGCTCCAGTCGATCTGGCCATTTCGAGCATCTAGAGCAGCCCTCTCTATTAGCACGTAGATCGACCAGAAGATGCAGATCATGGAGACCAGGTTGAATACACTGTTGCAGATTAATTTTCGCCTCTCGCCTGGTGATGCATTGAGTGAGCTCCATTTGTATAGGGGCTTGTATTTGACGCTCATACTGAAAGGATGTCTACATAATTCGCACTTTTGACTGTTGGTGGCATCAAGCCACTGTTGCAGACAACCATGATGGACGTATTTGAGGGAGCCAGAGCATTGGCATGGCGAGATCAGCTTCACAAAACCACCGCTACTTGGACTCTCTGCACAATGGCATATCCGGCATGCGGGCATATCATCTAGACTATAATTGCGTCTGCTGTGATTGCCAGAATCAGCTGTGCTAGTGGTTGTTGAAGCGATCGCATTGTTGTTGTTGTTGTTGTTGGTGGTGGTGGTTGGTGTTGTTGTGGTTAGGTTGAGGTCGGTTGTCTGCGAGGTGATGTTTATGGTGCTGATATTCATTTTGGTTCCTATTTGATCGTTTGGGGCCTCCTTGATTGAGTCTTTTTCATGAATCGGTTGGGCAAGACTCGTCGCATAGTGCGGGACGTGTTCTTTTGAGGGATCGGGTTCGCGGTCGCTGGAGCCGGTGAGGGTAGTATCGGTCTCTTTAGAGACTTCCTTGAGATCAGTCATGATGTGCCTGTCGTTGTCGGGATAAGCGCTCGCTGGTCGCTCTTGGCCGTTTGACTAGTGTAGTCTTTGCAGTGAGTCCTACGTAGAGCGCCTGTCTCTGATGCGGACCTAGTTAGTTGCTAAAGTGTGCTTATGATGTTGTGTAGATTTACCTATTCAATCCTTAATCGCCTCGGCTGCTTAATGGGTGTAACAAAATCGAAGAGGTCTCTGAAACCTCGAGTTTAAGCCTTCGCGAGTGGCTATTCTGGCGCTAGACTGGGGAGGTGATACTGATTTATTGCTATCGTTTGCGGTTGCTGGTGCTGCTGGTGAAGCGCTAGTGTTAATTGTTTAGGGGGTCTAGTAACAATAAATAAATTAAATCTAGCCATCCTCGTGGGACAACAAATAGTGAAAATACATATTAACACTGTTCATCTCCGACACCGTTGTTGGCCTGGGTTCGCCATTGTTGTCTTTGTCGTCACTCTCACTTCGCCCGTCGCTCCGACTCTCATGAGCGCCGACTGCTGGCCGTCGTCGCGCAATATTTTACCGACATTTTACACACCTAGGCACTGGGCGTCCTCGTTGGCTTCCAGCTCCAGCTCCAGCTCCAGCTTCAGCTCCATCCAGCGCATGCAGCCCGACAGTGCTTTGGAGGAATTTTGGCTTTAACCTCATGAGCCTGCTCACCGCGACCTCCAATGGTAGTTCACATTTGTCAATCGGGCACGAGGAGCGCGAGCTGCAGAGCTGAGCCCGCAGATGTTGCGCAAGCTGCACGCGATCAGGTAGACATGCGTGAGCTGCTGCTTCAGCTGCTGTTGCGAAGCGTGCGTTCCACTGCGGGCGCCAGTCTCGTGCTAATGCCACCGCAGAATTCGTGTTGGCGGGTGAAAACAACAAAACCATCGCGTGGCCGACCGTGTCAGCCAGTGAATAGATAATCACGCGCAATCTCTGAAATTTCTTTCCGTCATCACCTCGCAAGACGCTATTCAATACTCATCGGCAATCTCACACCTCACCCTTGCAACTCAGTGCCTGTCCAAATAAAGGTGAGACATCTTGGCACCCCAGCCAGCTCCTGTGAATCAAGACGTGTTGTCTCGTAGCGCTCACAAAATGATCAGTCGTCGATTGAGACTCTTCCTTTTAGCCAGTCCAGCTATCTATATGACATTTATCTACGGATTCCAATGGGGGTTTCTCTATGCTTTACTCATAGGCCTCACGTTACTGACACGAACATTATATTTGGTTCTGAGCTTCAATGATTGTAAAGAGGATGCGATTGCTTTGAAAAAAGAGATCGTCGAGGCCAAGCAAGACCTTGCACGAAAAGGGTTTAAATTTGTCACTTGACTCAAGAAACAGCACTTAGTAACCCAACATTCAGCTCACTAGAAACGTTTTCCGGCCACAATGAACGGGCCTCCAAGATGTTACATTATTTATTTTATCTTATCTAATAAACTATAAGGCAAGTTCTATGCGCGATTCAATGAGAGAACGGATTCATGAGGGAATGGGTCACTGATAAAACTAGTACCCGCCATTTTGCTGGCTAATCATTGGTCCAGAATAATGCAGTCTAACTTGTTCTGAGCTGGTAATCACCATTCTGAGTTATATATCTAACCCATGGTAAAGCTTGATACCCGCTCTTTTCTATTATCTTCAAGTACCGCACTTGTATACCAGACGTTGTGAAGTAAGGTATTTCAAATTTGACTTGTATCGGAGGCTTGCCCTCAGTTTCATCACTCTCGATACTTGGCAGACTGAAATGAGCTCGCATGAGATATTCTTTACCTCCTGGAAATGATTTGATTGTCCAAACAACAGCTGATATTTCCGGAGCGTATCTACACGAGCCGATGCCTGTCTTGAACTTTGGCGAGTCACCATCACGTGGAACAGGGATAATTATCTCGACGCTGTTCGCCGTCGACCTGCGTTTGAATTGACTCTTTGCTTTTACCATGATCTCGACTCGACTATGTGCATGCTTCTCTATTTGTGATTCTATCCATATTAGTGGCTTTATGGATGT
The DNA here is from genome assembly GCA_013180625.2 of Boswellia sacra. Classification (NCBI taxonomy): domain Eukaryota; kingdom Viridiplantae; phylum Streptophyta; class Magnoliopsida; order Sapindales; family Burseraceae; genus Boswellia; species Boswellia sacra. Next base: position 11,947 of record SNVD02008030.1, on the reverse strand, counting down.
GTTGAGACGGTAGGACATCAACTCAAACTCTCCATCAGGTGGAATGAAAGATATTGTTCGATCGTTCTCGAATCTTGACAACCTAACACATTGGTGGAACTTGACATCCTCTAACTCTACTGACTTAGACTTACCTCTTCCGGTTGATTCAAAGAGAACTTTATCGTTCAAACCTAGACGTAGCTCAGGCATCCCACTGAGGTAAACGCGCATTCTGATCGATCCAACCACTTCAGAGCGAAGTACAACTCCGCTCGCATTGGCCAACAGATTGACAGATTCTATAACATCCAAAAATACTTCATTTTTCCTGTACCTTATTCCTTGAGATCGCCAGGAGACGGCATTTGTCACGGCCATTGGTGGTCTGACTTGCATATCAACGGCGCACGACTCTTGTGTTATGTATTCTTGCAAGATCTTCCACTCCGTTATCTGGGGATAACCAAAGTCCATAATCTCGTCTAACAACTCATAAATGAGCACAAAATTATCTCTTATCGACTCTTCCTCTAGCTCTTTGAAGTACTCTGTGAACACTTGAGCACTACGGTGTAGGAATTGGAATATCAAGGCAACATTAGCATTCTTGTTAGTGGTCGCTACCAGATATAAATTATTGCATTTGATGAATAAAAAGCTCACATCTTCATATTTGAGGATAGGACAGAGACAGGCTTCGTCTTCCCGCTCGCCCAAGATTGGCATGAATTTTTCAATGACATTGATGTCAATATTGCCTCTGTAATTGCGGGATATCAAAACCTTCCCCTTGAGGTCAAGTATATACACAGCGGATACGACCATATTTCTGGACGTTGAAGTGTTTTCTGAGATAGTTTTGCTCAGTCAAAGACAGGGGTTGCTTACATTAGATTCTCTAGAGTAGAAGTTGTATAGTGTCACGCTGATGTAACTATATCAACATGTTTGGGCTAAGAAAGTCTTGAGTTCCTGAATGAGCTGTTGGATGGCAGCATTTGATTGATGTTTCAATGAACTTAGGTACAGGCGCGGTGCCGATAGTATGGCAGTATTTTAGTAATTCTTTATGACTTCTCTCTTTCGATTTTCTGAGCATGGGTGGAGGTGATACTATAGCTTTCGAGAACCTCAAGGTTGGAGTGGCTGTCTAGTGATATGAACTTGTCAAAGATAAACCTGAGTGCCAATCGGCTACTGTGGAATGTGACAGAATCGGTGCCAAATAAGATGGCCTCTGTGCCCAAGTTGCGGATATTGTCAGTCCGTTTCCGGGTCCATACTAACACTTGCTTGGTGAAGAATGGTGAGTTGTGTATCTTATAGTGAAGGCGAGAAATAATGTTGACGGTTTGTTAGTTGGTTTCAATAAAACACGGAGGAGCGCTGATATAAATCACGAGTAATGACATCAAGTCTAGGACGACAATCTAACAAATATGCACCACGTTAATGATGAGCTGGCAGAGCTCAGATATTTAGGGCAATACTGTTGTCATCTAATTGCATTGTGGATTTTGATTCGAGAGGCCGATCGATGGATTAGTGTTCAAGTGAAATGGAAATGCGAAAAAAAGACGCTCAGGCGCGTGGACATGATGGGCGCTGGCGAAGGTCTCTGTCGCGACGCTGCGAAATTTGTGCACGCCTCAAGGCCGACCCGCTCGCCGCTCCAGCTTCTGCTGCTCTAGATCTCTTTGAGGCTGCCAGCTTAGGCTCGCTTCCGCTCCAGACGCCCACGCACCTGGATACACACACCTTATTTGAGGCCGGAATTGAATCTTGTCGACAGATCCGGTATGAATATGGGGTCATTATGAAATTTGGAAGAAAACTTATAGAACGTTGCCTGCGTAAGTCCTCATCCGGGTCGGTAGCGGCAACTGAGAGAAGCCACAACGAGTCCGAAAGACACTGACGACGATAGCAACAAGTTCGAAGGACCTAGAGACACCAACCACAAGAACAACAACTTCTCGAGTCTGGGACTTTATTTCAATACTCGTCCGCCAGATGGAGTGCGGCCTAATTGTGAGACCAGCTCTCGGGACCTGCAACGGGGGCGCTCGGCACATCTCACTAGATTGGTGATCTTAGTAACGTCCGAGGTGTTAGCACTTACCTGAATATTTTCAAGGGTGTATAGAGAGAAAAAGAGGGAGAGAGAGAGGAAGATAGAGAGAGAAGGAGAGAATATGCAGCTAGCGTAAGTTGAGATCGTCGCGAGCAATTGAAGTCGTGTCATATGGGCTTATGGCCTCGGACTGCACTCAGGCCTGGACCGACTAGACGATTGGCGCTCTGTGAAGCAAGTTAGATGGCTATATAGTTGACTTTGAGTCGGCGCCGCGCGGCCGCCAGTCCAGATCCTTTGGTGTGAGCCCGAGGTCGATACAATTTGATTGCAAACGGGAGCCAAGAAAGGAGACGGAGATCGCATATCGACCGTGCCAAGTCCGCAAACCTGGAGACGCGTGACGGCGGGCGCTTGGGATCGAGTTGGACTCGTCCAAGCGCCCGTTTGGATGTTTCACACACGCTGGGTCTTGCCAGACGGACTAGATGACATTGGTCGGCTGCGTTCGCCCGCCACTCCCCGACTCCCATCGACGCTCGAGCTCAGATGCGAACTGTCGGAGACACGCGCGACTACAACTATACAACCAACTACCTCACCCAATCAGAGCGCTGGTGGCGCAGTTTTGTGTATATTGGCTGTGTGTGTGTGTGTGTGTGTGTGTGTGTGTGGGTGGGTGTGAGCGTGTGTGGCCGCTAGAAGGCCAGGTGCGAGCCGGACCACCGCTGAGCCGAGTCGCACAAATGGACCCACAGTCGGATGCGAATGGTCAAGATGGCCAATGCAGACTGATGACTCGCTGTCGTCGACGAATCGATCGGGACGCGATCGCGAGTTGCATCCTTGTGCGGGGGCGTTGTTCATCGCCTTGTTCTGTGTTTGGTGGCACCGTTGGTGTTGCTGTTGGCGGTCAATTGTGGGCCAGTCTGACGGCTACGTGACAGCCGATGACAATAATGGCGCACGTGTCGCATTGTAGCGGCCTGGACGGCACAAGATTGCATACATCGGCAGTTTTCTTGCGCTGATCGATGGCTTCGTGTGAGGCGTGGGCGAGGCCGATGTTGGAGAGCTCCTTGAGGCTAGACGATAAGGCGTCGTATTCTTGGGCACTCTCTTGTTGTGAGTGTCTCGCTAGCTCGGCCGAGCTTGCGAGCTCATGTGGAGGAGCCGTCGGAGGTTGGGCTTTGTGGCGACGACGACGAGCAGGAGGGCGACACTTGTTGCTGGCGCCGCCGCCGCCGCCGAGGACACCTGTCAAAATTTGCCGCCTCAGCGCGAGTGCACTGGCAAAAACAACAAACACACAAAAACGCACACACTCGTCCGACGCTCACCACGACGCGCGCACACACCTCTCGCGGTCGCGGTCGCCGCCGTGGCTGTGGCTGTCTCTCATGGAGCCACTCGCATTGGCCACCAGAATGACGCCAGAGGTTCGCTAAGAAGCCCGGGCGACTCCGGCCGACTGATTGACTTACTCACTGCTCGAGTCGTACACTAACTAATCGCCGAGCGAGCGAGCGAGCAACTGACTGGCTGACTGACTGACTCACTGACTAACTGACTAACTGGCTAACTTTGCGGCTGGCCAGCCAACTGAACCACGCGCGCCGACTGCTTGCGGGCCCCTAGGCGATGGCGACGCTTGTGGCGACGCTGGTTGTGGCGCCGATGGTGGTGGCTGCGATATGCGTGCGCGCAAAGGTGTCGAGCTGGTGGTCGCGGGCTGCGAAGTGGCGCCGACGGCTGGCCAAAAGTGCCAGTGGGCGAGCGCATATAGAGCGGCCGAGTCGGCGGCGGCGGCGGCGGCGCCGAGCGAGCGGGCGGCCGGGCGGGCGGCCGCTCGAGCGCGCTCGCGCTTCACTGGCCTGACAAGGGCGCGAATCTTGATAATCATTTCGGGTACTTATATAATTGACAGCAGGCGGCGGCCGCGTCGAGGGGGCGGGCGGCTGCTGGCTGGCTGGCTGGCTGGCTGGGCTGGCTGGCTGGCTGGCTGGCTGCTGGCTGGCTGGCTTCGCCGGCTGAGTGGCTCGGCGGCGGGTGCGAGGCCGCCGCCGCCGCCGCCGCTAGCGAGCTTGACAGGCAGTGCGCGCGCTCAACAGTACGCCCGCCCGCCCGCTCGTCGGCTGGCTTAGAACTTGCAGGCGGCCGTCGGAGAGCCGGCCGAGGGCGGGCGGCTCGCCAGCCGATAGGACAGATGAACTGAGGCGGCCGACGGTGGGCTTAATTTGTTCACTTGTTCCCAGCGCCGCCGCGCACTGACAACAGGCCGAACAGGCGGCGCAGAGCCGCGAGCTGCGCCGAGCTGCGCCGACCGGCGTCAGCCACGTCGCGGTCGCAACAGGATTTCGCGCTCGCTCGCACTTTGGAAGCGCCGGGGCGAGGTCTAGGCGCCTGTGGGTCGGCGGCGGCAGTCGCGGCTTTCGAGTCCGCGGCCGGCGAGCTCCCGGTGGGCGCGGAGTCTGCGCGCAACTCGCGAGAACGAACAGAATCCGCACGCCACTGGGCGGCCCTGGCGGCGTCGTATTCGCTCGCCCAGTTTGGCTAGCTCGAGCGTCGTCGTGACTTTTACAGTTGCGCAGGCCGCCAGCCAGCTCTCTGGCTCTTTAACCCTTCCCTCCGGCCGGCCGCCCGGTCGCCCGCCCGCCCCCCGCCCGGCCGCTGGATCGCAACCCCCACACCGCGCCGACTGCCGCCCCTCGTCCGTGAACAGCGGCCCGGCTCGGCGAGCGCACACTCCACACTGTCGACACTGTCGACTCCACTCGCTCGCTACGTATCGTTTGAATCGAGCCGCTCCACTCGGCGCCGTCGACAGCTCGCTCGCGTCGTCGCGACTCGACGTCGGGCTGTCACGACGCGGCGGCGGCGGCGGCGGCGGCGGCGGCGGCCTTCCAGCGGCCGCTGTCACTTCCTGGCCGCTGGCGCGCGCAACACGAGCTTCCCGTTTGCGGGCCGCTTATCGCATATTTGCCAAGCGCCGCCGCCGCCGAGCTCGCGGCTGGCGCTGTTTCGTGCATCGTGCCAGCGTCACAATGGAGAGACACTCCAGTGCACATGTTTGCACTCCCCCGTCAGCTGTTGGGCGCCCGTTCGATCAGTGTGCGACTCGACGACGATCGACGCGACTCGACGCTCGCCGAGCGACTCGACTGCGGCAACTCGAAACTCGTGTCGAATTGTCTTCCAGCTAATGATAACAACACAAGGCCGACGACGAAATCAATTGCACGCCGCCCGCGCCCGCTGTCAGTGTCGAGCGGCGCGAACAAGATGCCGCCTAAATCAACTCTTCCACTCCAGCCGCCTGATCGATGCAGCAATCATAATAATAATAATAATAATAGTGATAGTAATAGTAATAATAATAACCGCCGGGCGTCCTCAAGGAGGCGGCTCACTGGATTCCTGGGCGCGGGGGCGCGCGTGGCGCTGGCAAATTGGGGGCCGCGCGAGCTGGGCGAGTGCGTCGGCGCGCGCTGATTAGGCCGACTTGGCGCTCGTTAGCATCTCCGCATCTGCGCGACGCGCCATTGCCTTCGGCGAGGCGCCGCGACTTTGGCGCGAAACTCGCTCGCGAAAGTCGCCAGCAACAGTTGCAGACTCGCGGCCGCAACAACATCGCCTTCACCGCCTTGTCAGTCGTCCTCAACATCGTCGTCGTCGTCGTCGTCGTCGTCGTCGACAACCACGAGGACGACAACAAGTCGATCTCGAGATATGGCCGCGCCGCTACTCTGCGGCCCAACGCAAAGGCTGTCAGACAAGATCTGTGTCTCGATGGGCGCGCCGCGAGAGCGTGCAAACTGCGGCGAGCTGGCGCCCGTCCGCTCGCTCGCTGGCTTCCCGTTGCCAACACAAAGCGGCCCGGCCGGCCGACGAGGAAGCGCTGTAAAAGGCTAACGAGTTCGAGATTGCCCCTCAAAGGGTTGAGATAGTGCGATTCGAGTCGAGTCGAGTCGAGTCGAGCCGAGCCGAGTCGAGCCGAGCCGAGCCGAGCCGAGCTGATCCGATCCGATCCGAGTCGAGTCGAGTCGTGTCGGGCCGGGTCGGCGCAACAAAGATCTGCGCGACACACTTTCGGCGTCGTCATTGGCGTCAGCGGCGGCTCGCAAAAAGCGCAAACACGACGAGCGCGCTGTCGCGAGTCCGTGGCCGAGTTTTGTGCCGACTTTACTGCGCCCTTGCGGCTTGGCATCGCGGGCGCAGTAAAGTCGGCGCGCTCAACCCTTTGCGCTCGCGGCTGTCTACCTGCACACGAGCGCCAGGTGGCTAAGCGCCGCCTAGTCGACGGGCACTCGGCCGACGGCGGCGACGGCGGCCAGGGCGATGGCAAGACGGGCGCCCGATTTGAATGCGCACACCGACACAATGGCGGCCAGCCGGCGGCCCACTCGCTCGCCCGGCCGTCCGCCCGACGCGCGAGACTCGAGCATCAATCTCGCGCTCGGCCGCCGCCGCCGCCGCCAGTGAGTCGCCAAGTGTGAGTGTGCGGGCCGTAGTGTTTTCGTGGTGCTATACATCGCCATTTCCGCCATGTACACGTAGAGGCCAAACACACCCTCTCGACGCGCGCACATACACACGGGCGAGACCTGAAATTGTGCGTCGCGGTCGTCGTCGTCGTCGTCGTCGTCGTCGTCGCGGCTGCGGCTGGCCGACGGCGGGCGAGTGCGCTAGTGCATTAATGATTATCCCAAGCCGCCGCCGTCGAGAGTCTGCAGTCGGGCGCGCTCGCTCTATTCACAGCGCCAAGACACACACACACTCAGTCGCACGCAGACACTAATGCAAACCGGCCGGGCGACTGTCAGGAGAACTGGTTGCGCGCGCCACTTGACAGCCCGCCGCCGCCGCCGCCGCCGCTGACTCATAGCCGGCCGGATATAAATGAAAAGCTCCCGCCGCCGCCGTCGACTTGTTGCGCGTGCTCGCTGGGCGCGCGCGTGCCGCAACGAACAATTAACGGCGCCAGGTGTGTGTGTGTGTGTGTGTGTGCCAGGTGCTTGCGCCGTGGCCGTCTCGAGTCGGCGGCGCGGCGCTCGGGCCGATCGGTGGCTGAAAACAGCTGATCGAGTGCGCGGGAACAATCTCCAAGGGCTGGCGGCGAGATGGCGCAATCCGTGCGCGCTGCACCCGTACACTTGGCGCACGTACGCGGCCGGCCAGCAGTTGCATAACAACGCGCTCGCCCGCGCACACTCGGCCGCTCGTCGCCACGCAAACGTCAGGTTCGCGCGCACCTCACGCCGAGCGACGCACATGCGAGGGCCTGCAGGCCACTCGCGAGCTGTGTGTGAGTGCGGATCGAGGGCGCCAGCTGGAAGCGCAAGGCGACCTGCCCGCCGCCGCTGTGTATCGGTCGGCTGGCGGCCGCCACGGCCCCGCGCAACGAGCGGGCGCCCGGAGGCTGGCCAACTCGAGTGGCCAGGCGATGCCGAGTCACCGCGAGCGCAGGCCCACGGCGGCCGCCGTCCGCACGGCCACAATGGCGACGCCTTGCGGCTGTCCGGCGGCCGTTGCGCGACGAGAGAGCGAGCGAGCGGCCGCGCGCCGCCCGAGGGTTATCGCCCTCTCGCACACTCTGGCGCGAGTCAATTTGTTGCATTCTTTGGCCGTTCGCCTGCCTAATGAGCGCGCGACCACTCGCAAAGGGTTAAAGAAGCGCGCCGCTGTGGCCGCCGCTCTCTCGCTTGCCTCGTCCCCCCCCCGCCGCCCTCACCGAGGCGCGGCCAGCGTTTGCGCAACAGGCCGAGCCGCAAGTGCGCGACGGGCCGGCGCGCGCAGCTCAACCCTTGCAGCCCTTGTGAGCGGCGCCGCCGCGCAACGCCGCGGCCGTGCCCCTCGCCAAATGCGCCACGCAACGGTGCGCATAACTGGCCAGTGACTCGCCGCCGGCCTCCTCCTCGTCCTCGTCCTCGTTCTCGCCCTCGTCCTCGGGGAATCGCCCTCAAACTTGGCCAGCCAAGCGAGTGACCGGCGCCGACGTCGATCGACTCGAGCGGCGACACCGAACGGCCGGCCCGGTCATTGGACGACTGCCACCGCGCAGCCTCGTTGCGCAACAGGCGCCACTTGCTCAACCCCTTCAGCTCTCGCGCACTCGGCCAACGTCCACTCGAGGACGGCGCCGAGGGACGCGGACGGAAGCCGACGGACTTGCTCGCGCAGGCGCCACAAGAAGAGCCGCTCGACAACGAAACCATCTCGACTCCACTCCACACGTTCACATGAGACCAAAGGGTTGCGTATGTGCAACCCTCGGCCCGACGTTTCTCTCTCTCTCTCTCTCTCTCTGTGTGACTGAGTGAGTGAGTGCGCGCGCGCGCAAACGGGAGGCCTTTGGTCTGGATCGGCCGTGGCGGTCATTGTCCCCGTTGCAATGTTTCTAGTTAACGCTGGCGGCGCCTTCATCCGAGCCACAGCCGTGAGCCCCCGGCGTCACGAAGCTCGTCGTGGTCGTCGCCCACTCGCCACAACTCGTTCGCCATCATCCTCCTCCCCATCCACGACCGCCTCCTCATCCTCGTCGTCTGCGTCATCTTCGCCGTCGTACTCGTCTCCTCTGGCCCAAACAACGCCAGCCCGAGAGCCACAAAGGAGCCGCGCGGCTCAATAACCTAGCGGCGCAAATTGCCGTTCACTTGAGGCGCCGCGCCGTCGTTGTCGTTGTCGTGGTCGTAGTCGTAGTCGTAGTCGTGGTCGTCGTCGTCGTGGTCGTGGCCCAGGAGCTAGCCGAACGTGGCGACGAAGAACTCGCCGCGCTCCAGCTCAACTCTTTCTGCACCACTTGCCCAACAAGCGACCATGTTAGTGTATGGGTGAGTGAGCCACGGTCACCACTATTATCTAGCCCAGCATCAAAATTAGTCTGCGAATCGATGTGTATGTGTGTGTCAGCATCTTAATGGTGCCTCAGCTAAAGTCAGGCTCACAAGTCAGTGGTCAGGCGAGATGACAGGTGCTTTACTGATCCATAGGTGCGCGCGTGCGCGTGTGCAATGTTGTTCTCGCGGATAATTTGCAAGGGTTAAAATAATCTCTCAAGACACCAACAAAATGTCACACACGCAACCGGTGGCCCAGAGAAGCCCTCAAGAATGGAATCATTGAAATAACAGCCAGCTCCCAAACAGAAGTAAATCTGTTCACCGAATATCCGATTCGGTGCTTAGACCCGTAGATTTCCGAATTTGCTGTGCATCATAGCTACCAGCAAGTTCGGATCTACGGTTGTAAGCCGAAAAGGTGACTCTTCTATAGCATATCAATATTCAAAGCCATGTATTTACATACAGCCGTTGGTCATCATAGGTTGACACCATCGACAATCGTTTCTTTAATACTCAACTCAAGTCTAGTGGGGTGTTACGTCAGTGTGTTCTCTCCGAAACTTGGCTTCTGAAACGGAACAGGCAATCCGTGCTTCTCGAGCAGTTCGGCTATCATCAATAAGCTCTTCTTACTTGGTCTGAATTCTTCCTCTTGCATCATGTTCCACAGGTTTAACGCGCGGGCAGGATTGTTGGTACGGTCATAAGTGTCGATAAGTGATTTGTAGAGGAACTCCTGGTTGATATCATACATGTCTCGAACAAGATTGACATAGTTCTCCAATATGTCGACCTTATCTTCTCGTGATAAGTACTTGCAAACGTTATACACTCTAGAGGGTTTCACTCTGAACCCAGGAGTTCCAAAAATCTTTTGCGCTTGACGAAGTTTGTTGGTTTCTAGGCAGCATATTGCGAGATCAAATAATGAGTTGTGTTCACCATATATTGCTGTGCATACACTCATCATCTTCTGCAAACTTTCAGCATCTTTCGTTTCGAGACACCTACTCATAAGTTGCTGGCGACATGGTGTAGCCTTGTGCTCGTGGGCAACTCGCAAAAATTCTGCCAATGCACCGTTGAAGTCATCTTTACTTAAATATGCCTCGATGAGTGGCGTAAGATTTCGAGAATCCACCTTTTGGCCTGGGACATAGCGCATAGCATAGGCTTTCTTCACTAATTCTGGATCCTTAGTTTGATTGGAAATTTGTTCCAAAAGTCTTCCTAGCATGTTGCTATTCTCTGAAACTCTCGATTCTTGGTTGCTCATGTCTTGAGCATCTTGAGTGTTCTTCACCAAATCTGTTGGCATCTCTGATATAAATTTAACTGCATCCTCAATCTTGTTTTGATCAACAGCATAATTCAAGTATGATGCAATCAAAATGTTGGTGCTGTATTTAAGTTCCTGGTTAATTTCGAATAGTTTGTGGACATGCTCGTCGAATCTTGGCCAAACCCACATTGAAAAAGTTTCAATAAGATCATTGTGGTCCATATCTGGACTGAGATCCTCACGCAATACTTGGACCACCCCATCTATGTCTTTAGCTTGAGCGAGGAGAGGCCATATGTAAACTACCTTTGGCTTTTCACCTTGACCTAATTCTTTAGCAGCTGCTCTTACAAGATCCAATCTACCGTTTAAAGCAGCATGCCGACAAACATTCTTTAAAGCATCCTTGTTCCAGCCTGATTCGATCATTTGGTTGCATTCTCGTATCACGAAATCAACAGCTACGTTGTGGTTAGTAACCATGGCCACTATGTAGTATAAACCCAGACCACCTCGCTGAATGGCTCTCGTGCTGGTAGGTTGTGCCCAGAATAACTTTGACGCCATCTCACTCTGGTTGGTACGGAGTAAAGTAGAAAGAATTTTGTATCTATTGCCTGTTGAGGTGTTGATGTCTATATACTCAGATAGAAACTCTGAAATCAGTTCACTCGATTTAGCATGAGGACCCAAGTGGTTGATGAGATCGATGAGATCGACTGTCGTGAGCATAATATCATCCTTCTTGATAAGCTCGATGACTTTCTTCATATCTTCGAGCACAGCGGGATCTTTCTCCAGACGCTGTGCCATGCTAATGACACCTGCTATGAAGGCCCTTCCACTAGGTTCGATGCCACTATTTCGCATGAGCTCGAACAATTCCTCTATCTTGGGCGGTGTTTCTTGCTTGCCATAGCCGATAATGAGCGATGCGAAAGTTGCTTCGGTGAGTTCTATTTGAGCGTCTTTCATCTTCTCGAGGAGTTTCGTCGCTCCTTGAATATCACCTTGGAGACAGTATTGATGTATCAGTCGTTGATAGGTGACTCTGTCAAGTTTGAGACCCTTTTCATGGATTTCGTCTATGATTTTCTGGGGGTCAAAGTTTGTCCCGTTTTCATTGAGAGCTCGGATCAGACTGTTGTAGTGCGATATATCTAAGGGTATGCTCTTCTCTTTTATGAATGTCCAAAGATTACCTGCGAGTAGTTCTCGACCCTTCGGTGGAGTGTCGAACATTATATTTCCGCAGCTCTTGAGCAATATGGCAGCGGTCTGAGAGAGAATTGAAGCACTCTGTGGGTCAGACAGGCCCACCTCTGTGGCACGGGTGAAAGTGTCGAATAGCCGTGCAAATTCTTCCTCCTGTACTCTCTCCATGGATTCATATCTTCCCTCAAAAAGGTCCAGGGCTCTCTCGAGATTTTTGACAGTCCTCTTTGCTTCACGATTAGTGTCCGTTTGATTGGTTATGGGATTGGGCTCGGCCGAGATGTATCGCAGCTGTAGCGAGGATCCGAAAACGCTTGATCTGGTAGGATTTGTTCTCGAAGTGGCACTCAGATGCAATAAACAGAGGTGCTGGATATTGCCGTAATTTGTTGTAGATACTATAGTTCGACTAGCTAGAGCTCGTATGCCCTTCGATATGAGCGCCCTCATTATTGGAGCAGCTTTAAGTGGAGTAGCGGCCATGTTGTCGGTTAATTGTGACAACAGACTCGGACCAGATAGTAAATGACAAGTTGGATTGGACGTGAGGCA
>SNVD02008029.1:0-32170 GCA_013180625.2 Boswellia sacra | reverse complement strand
GTCTAGCCTCAAGTGAAGAAATAATAAAATAAAATAAAGAACAACAAAAACGTGGCAAAAACTACCAAATCAAGCAAACACAACCTAGTATCTAACAACAAAGTAGAAAAACAAACAAATAAAAATGAAGACAAAGAGAGATCAAATCAAGAGACGAGTAGAGATAGAGACAGGCGAGAGAGACACAGAGAGAGAGTAACTTGGTAAAAGAGAAACAAGGAAATGATTTGCGAAGGAGAAGAAAGAATTCAAAGATAAAAGATAGAGATCCAGGCAGATGTAAGAAGGAAAAACTGTAGAAGAAAGAAAGAAAGAAGATTGCAAAAAATAATCAAATCAATTGAAATGAACAACAAAATCACTTACTAATTAGCTGTGCTGACTGAGTAGAGAGAGGACGCACAGCAACTAATCGATGATCGGTGACTGAGCAGTGAGCGACTGAGCGGCAAAAGGGTTTGTCAGAGTGTTTCAAGTGACAGAATGATGAGAGTGATGAGGAGAGAGCGGGCTAGGTACTTGGAAGCTCAAACTAGTACTGACATGTCTCATGTAGCACTTAGTTTATAAGCTAGCTACTTGGAAGCTCAAACAAGACAACCTGAGCATGACTTCGATATTATAGATTTTTTTCTTTTTTAAATTTCAGAAAAATTTTGACCTCCTATATACAATAGTATCGAATTCAAAGAAGTGTATGTGCTAGTAGTTGGATATTACATATATTTACTGTGTGTTGATTGTTTCAAATCCATACTAATTATGACATGAGGTTATCTTCAGTGAATTATAAGTTCTCAACTACACACTCCAGCTCCATTTTTCTGTCCTCTATATCTCACTCACTTTATGATCTCATTAAACCTACTTACCACCAATTTTTCTAATTCGGAGAGCTGCGATTATGAGTGTAATTAATAAATTATAAACGATTTTAAAGTTTCAAATTTTTGCATAAATAGAAGGAATTTTTTCATATGGGGGGAAGTTCCTATTTCCTTTAAAATTCTAATTTTTCATAGGTAATCAAGTTTAGTATCAAAACATGAGCATACTCTTTTGAATAAGTTTTAATCTAGCATGCTAATAAAAGACTTGTCATAGCGATAGAGCTAACACCAAGTTACAAACTAAAGTTGAGTTGCCAAGCGCTCAGCCAACTTGACAACAACATTCTTTTTATGATTTTTGATAATTTATCTTGAACAGATTCTGTTTGTATCTTATGACTATACTTGACTGATTATGATTTTTGATAATTTATCTTGAAAAGATTATATATGTTCGTCTCTTATGATTATACTTGACTAATTAAACAACAAAAATAATATAGAGTTTTACTAAAATTAAAAGAAACTTCTGAAAGACTCATACGAGGATTTGAACCTACCATCATTAGGTTACAACACTTCAATATCATGTTAAGTTTATTACTTTTTAAAAAAAATAAAGCTTATAATGTGAGCTTAACTTTAACATATACTCCCTAGTACAATTCACTCTCACAGGAAATGCCCGGAAGACATAGCATATAATTTTATTGCAGTTTGTATTTTCATTAGCTTAGCTAGTGTCATGATCTTAAAATAAACAAGCCCCCTGTTTACTGAACAAATTCTAATTAATTTCTACAAACTCTCTCTAATAGCCACATTGTTTGAAAAAACTACCATGAAATTTATATAAGCATACAAAAAAGATCGATGCCTTCGCCTTCGATGGGATTTTTGTTGATCTAAATGTGACAGACGATTGGTCTCTTGCAATTCTCGAAAATGTTGTTTATAGAACTAATAATTCTCTTAAATTATAATTTCTTTCTTTCTTTCAATTTATGTAGTAAATTCTTACAATTAATTATGAAATTTGATAGCACTGATGATTAAAATCCAAGAATATACGGTACAAAGATACAATTTCTTTTTTCTTATATAACTGTGACTCTACCCAACAACAACTACAAAAATTTATTTTTAGAAGTTAAAATATTAATTTTAAACTTTACCTAAAAGCTAAAGAGCAAGTGATTTTTCAGCATAATATCAAGATTCTTTAAGTCAACAGATTTCTTAGACACATGTTTATGAAAGGAAAAAAAATTATTAATTGTTAGTTCTTTAAATAGACAAACTAGTCGATGAAGCGGAAGGGAAAGATAAAAAAGTCTTCTAACATGTAAAGGGAAAGATAAAAAAGGGGCAGAGATCTAACAATAAAAATTGAATTCAAATTGCAGAATGAAAAGGCTTTATTACCTTCTTTACACCTCGAATTTTCTTTGCCCTGTTTTTCCTTTCCTTCAACTGCTTCCTTGACTTTTCCACCTTAGTATCCAGTCCATTCCACCATCACAAGAAACAAGAAATTCAGTACAGACAATGGATTGGACAAATGCACTAGTGTATGACAGGACTACACGGTAAAAGAATCCACAAACAAGAAAGAAAGAATATTAAGGGAAGTCATGAATTAAAACCCATGCCCAAGTAACAACAATGCAAAAATAGTTAAACAGAGGCATTTCTAAACTCTTCATGTCAAACCAAGATTAGATTGATATAAAAAAGTATACATAATAGAATGCAAGAAATGCTTAGCAAGCAATAAATAACATAGATGAACAGTCCAGTCTCCAATTGATTTGTTATCAAGTTAAAATTCAAAGTTAAAACTTTAAAAATCAAATAAAAAGAAAATCAAATCTAAAGCTAAAAGCATACTACAGTTTTCTAAACGTTCTAAGTAAATTTTTTAAAGGTTAGGAAATCTCCTCCAGTCCATAAGGTTTATTTGTCGTCAAGAAAGTTACCATCACATAGCCATCTACTTAAATATTTCATCAAATCAAGCTGTTACAGCGATTCCAAGATCCACCATATAAATCATACACTCACTTCACAGAGATTCCTCAGTACAACTTTAACAGCATATGACATAGAAAAAGTTCAATTCCCTTCAAAGAATCTGACACAACATTCATGAAGCAAACAAAAGACAGAAAAATAGTTGCAAACCAGAGTCATGCAGTCAACAAACACTAACATAGCATAAGATTTTAAATTACCCTGATTAAAATTAACATAGCATAACTTTAACTCTCTTTGCGTATTACCTTCGCTTCTTGTCGATGCTGTGTGAATGTGATGTGAAATAGTGTGGTACTTGTTGATACTGTTCCTGTAATGTGACCAATACGATGTCGTTGGGGGGCTTGAAATGTTTATACTAGATTCTTTTGGGGGTCATATTTTTTTAAGTTCCTTTTTTATAAGTCTACACGCGTCTCATACAATATCACTCTAATTCCCTTCCTACTGGGCTATAAAGGCTATGAACAAACAAAATCACATAATCTATTTGCTCAGGTACTGAAGCCAACTTCTCCTTGCGATTCTTTATTTCAAAGTACAAATACATCTGACAAAGAAATTTTCAACTGAGTGACCAAATTTAACATAAGAAAATAGCCAAAAATTTTTTTAGTATTCACTTGCAAAAAAGGGGGAAAAAACACACACACACACTCTCTCTCTTTATTTTATTCGATCTATCAGCTTGCCCTCAACATTTCACCAAAAGCCATAAAGAAATAGGCCACATTCACAACTCCGAATAATGCATGACAGGAGATCAATAACATACAAGAATACTAGTGACAGTATATCACATATCAAAATCAATTACAAACAAGAATACTGCAATTCCATACTTAACACAAAATTAGAACTATCAACAATACAATTCCACGCACAAAACTACTAAGAAATACATCATCAACGCAACTGAACAAAACAAGCAAGCAAGGAAATAAAACAAGCAAGAATTGATGTCCATCAATAATTTTTATTGTTAAAAATGAATTAAATTATTCAAAAATATATGCCTATTTAAAATTATTATGACTCCCCAGTCATGTTTAAGGGGATGCAAGAATATTTAATTCCAAGCCAGGCTAAAACTCATATTTAATTAATACTCTGGCCACCATTTGCAGTTTTTTAACTCAGACTTAAAAGTTGACGAAGAAAGTCTTGCATGAGTCTCTCTTTTTTTAATTTGCATTTTTTGGCCATTCGCTAAGATGTTAGTTTCGAATCGACGAACACCGTTAGTGCAAATAGTCTCACCCTTACTAAAAATATTAAGTAACTTATAAATCTATCTTATTTTACTTTTCTTATTTCTTGTTTGTTGGAGTTTTAAGTTATTTGGAGTTTTAATTTATAAATCTAGACAAAATCACTTACTGAGCAAAGAGACGGCACACAGCAACTAACAGACGACCGGTGAGATGAGCGAGCGACTGAGCGGCCAAAGGCTGGTTTGCAACTGAGACTACAAAAATATTAGTTTAGAAGTTAAAATATTAATTTTAATCTTTACCTAAAAGCTTAAGAGCAAGTGATTTTTCAGCATAATATCAAGCTTTTTTAAGTCAACAGATTTCTTAGACACATTTTTATGAAAGAAACAAAAATTATTAATTGTTGGTTCTTTAAATAGACAAAGTAGTTGATGAAGCGGAAGGGAAAGATAAAAAAGTCTTCTAACATGTAAAGGGAAAGATAAAAAAGGGGCAGAGATCTAACAATAAAAATTGAATTCAAATTGCAAAATGAAAAGGCTTTATTACCTTCTTTACACCTCGAATTTTCTTTGCCCTGTTTTTCCTTTCCTTCAACTGCTTCCTTGACTTTTCCACCTTAGTATCCAGTCCATTCCACCATCACAAGAAGCAAGAAATTCAGTGCAGACAATGGATTGGACAAATGCACTAGTGTATGACAGGACTACTTGGTAAAAGAATCCACAAACAAGAAAGAAAGAATATTAAGGGAAGTCATGAATTAAAACCCATGCCCGAGTAACAACAATGCAAAAATAGTTAATCAGAGGCATTTCTAAACTCTTCATGTCAAACCAAGATTAGATTGATATAAAAAAGTATACATAATAGGATGCAAGAAATGCTTAGCAAGCAATAAATAACATAGATGAATAGTCCAGTCCCCAATTGATTTGTTATCAAGTTAAAATTCAAAGTTAAAACTTTAAAAATCAAATAAAAAGAAAATCAAATCTAAAGCTAAAAGCATACTACAGTTTTCTAAAAGTTCTAAGTAAATTTTTTAAAGGTTAGGAAATCTCCTCCAGTCCATAAGGTTTATTTGTCGTCAAGAAATTAACCTTCACATAGGCATCTACTTAAATATTTCATCAGATCAAGCTGTTACAGCCATTCCAAGATCCACCATATAAATCATACACATGATATCACTTCACAGAGATTCCTCAGCACAACTTTTACAGCATATGACACAGAAAAAGTTGGATTCCCTTCAAAGAATCTGACACAATTATCATGAAGCAAACAAAAGACAGAAAAATAGTTGCAAACCAGAGTCATGCAGTCAACAAACACTAACATAGCATAAGATTTTAAATCACCCTGATTAAAATTAACATAGCATAACTTTAACTCTCTTTGCGTATTACGTTCGCTTCTTGTCGATGCTGTGTGAATGTGATGTGAAATAGTGTGGTACTTGTTGATACTGTTCCTGTAATGTGACCAATACGATGTCGTTGGGGGGCTTGAAATGTTTATACTAGATTCTTTTAGGGGTCATATTTTTTTAAGTTCCTTTTTTATAAGTCTACACGCGTCTCATACAATATCACTCTAATTCCCTTCCTGGGCTATAAAGGCTATGAACAAACAAAATCACATCATCTATTTGCTCAAGTACTGAAGCCTACTTCTCCTTGCCATTCTTTATTTCAAAGTACAAATACATCTGACAAAGAAATTTTCAACTGAGTGACCAAATTTAACATAAGAAAATAGCCACAATTTTTTTTAGTATTCACTTGCAAAAAAGGGGGAAAAAAACACACACACACACACTCTCTCTCTTTATTTTATTCAATCTATCAGCTTGCCCTCAACATTTCACCGGAAGCCATAAAGAAATAGGCCACATTCACAACTCCGAATAATGCATGACAGGAGATCAATAACATTCAAGAATACTAGTGACAGTATATCACATATCAAAATCAATTACAAAGAAGAATACTGCAATTCCATACTTAACACAAAATTAGAACTATCAACAATACAATTCCACGCTCAAAACTACTAAGAAATACATCATCAACGAAACTGAACAAAACAAGCAAGCAAGGAAATAAAACAAGCAAGAATTGATGTCCATCAATAACTTTTATTGTTAAAAATGAATGAAATTATTCAAAAATATATGCCTATTTAAAATTATTATGACTCCCCAGTCATGTTTAAGGGGATGCAAGAATATTTAATTCCTAGCCAGACTAAAACTCATATTTAATTAATACTCTGGCCACCATTTGCAGTTTTTTAACTCAGATTTAAAAGTGGACGAAGAAAGTCTTGCATGAGTCTCTCTTTTTTTAATTTGCATTTTTTGGCCATTCACTAAGATGTTAGTTTCGAATCGACGAACACCCTTAGTGCAAATAGTCTCACCCTTACTAAAAATATTAAGTAATTTATAAATCTATCTTATTTTAATTTTCTTATTTCTTGTTTGTTGGAGTTTTAAGTTATTTGGAGTTTTAATTTATAAATCTAGACGAAATCACTTACTGAGCAGAGAGACGACACACAACAACTAACCGACGACCGGTGAGATGAGCGAGCGACTGAGCGGTGAAAGGCTGGTTTGCGACTGAGACTACAAAAATATTAATTTAGAAGTTAAAATATTAATTTTAATCTTTACCTAAAAGCTTAAGAGCAAGTGATTTTTCAGCATAATATCAAGCTTCTTTAAGTCAATAGATTTCTTAAACACATTTTTATGAAAGAAACAAAAATTATTAATTGTTAGTTCTTTAAATCAACAAAGTAGTTGATGAAGCGGAAGGGAAAGATAAAAAAGTCTTCTAACATATAAAGTTTTGGACATATCAAATCCACGATTAAAAAAAAAAAACTTCCAATTTCCTATCATAAATCAAGAAAACTCAAAGCTGAAAACATACAACACCAGAAATTCAATTCAATTACTTGTCAAAAACACTAAAAAGCGTACAGATTCAATCATATCTTCATAAACCCAGAAAATTCAAAGCCCCTACAAATCAAAACCAACAAATTTAAACCCCACGCACTGCAATTGCACAATCAAAGCTGTGTAACCCAGCACACAACTAGAATCTCCTCAACCCTCTTTCGACGCAACCGCATAGCCAGAAGTCCCAAATCACCGTTTACGCACATGAAAGCAATCACATTCAAGTGAGAAGAAAGTGAAAACAAAGCAATAAAGATCAACTACAAGTTAATAAAGATGTTAAAACTTTGTGAAATAGGTATTGAAGTACGTACCGGAAATGCCCGGAAGACATAGCATATAATTTTATTGCAGTTTGTGTTTTCACTAGCTTAGCTAATTTCATGATCTTAAGATCAAAAAGCCCCCCGTTTATTGAACAAATTCTAATTAATTTCTACAAACTCTCTTCAATAGCCACATTGATTGAAAAAACTGCCATGAAATTTACATAAGCATACAAAAAAGATCGATTTGCCTTCGATGGGATTTTTGTTGATCTAAATGTGACAGACGATTGGTCTCTTACAATTCTCGAAAATGTTGTTTATTGAACTAATAATTCTCTTAATTTATAATTTCTTTCTTTCTTTAAATTTATGTAGTAAATTCTTACAATTAATAGTGAAATTTGAAAACACTAATGATTAGAATTCAAGAATATACGGTACAAAGATACAATTTCTTTTTACTTATGTAACTGTGACTCTACCCAACAACAACTACAAAAATTTATTTTTAGAAGTTAAAATATTAATTTTAATCTTTACCTGAAAGCTTAAGAGTAAGTGATTTTTCAGCATAATATCAAGATTCTTTAAGTCAACAGATTTCTTAGACACATTTTTATGAAAGAAACAAAAATTATTAATTGTTAGCTCTTTAAATGGACAGAGTAGTTGATGAAGCGGAAGGAAAAGATAAAAAAGTCTTCTAACATGTGAAGTTTTGGACATATCAAATCCACGATTAAAAAAAAAAATTCCAATTTCCTATCATAAATCAAGAAAACTCAAAGCCAAAAACATACAACACCAGAAATTCAATTACTTGTCGAAAACACTAAAAAGCCAACGCCCATAAAACACAAGGACAGATTCAATCACCAATCATAAACCCAGAAAATTCAAAGCCCCTACAAATCAAAACCAACAAATTTGACCCCCACAATCGAGCACTGCAATTGCACAATCAAAGTCGTGCAACCCAGCACACAACAAGAATCTCCTCAACCCTCTTTCAACACAACCGTACAGCCAGAAGCCCCAAACCCCCGTTTACCCACATAAAAGCAATCGCATTCAAGTGAGAGTAATGTGAAAACAAAGCATTAAAGAGCAACTACAAGTTAATAAAGATGTTAAAACTTTGTGAAATAGGTATTGAAGTACCTAACGGTGGTCGTTCTTCCGATATTTGGAGAGTAGGCAAGTTCGCGGCAACGGAGCAGCGGTGTTTGCTTCAAGTTAGGAGGGGAGTCTAGATAAAAGATAGAGATCACTTACTCATATTATGTTAGTAATATTTTATATATATATACATATATATACATATATATATATAGATAGATATATATATATATAGATAGATATATATATATATATATATATATATATATATATATATTCGTTAAATAAAATCTCATAACACACACACACACACACGTATATACACATATAATCTCTTTTCTTTTAATCCAATTACATAGTATATATAGATCATACAAGCATTTTAATTTCCAGGTCAACCCTAATGGAAAATTAATACTAGTTATAGGGTGGAGAGAGAACAAGTTGCAACCTTTTTAACTTTAATTTGTTCAGATCCAATAATAGTAAATATGTTGGTTTTGCTACTTTTTTCACATAAAGTATTGAACAATTTCCATTATTTTATTGCAAATCAATGTCAATAAATCAAAATCACTCAAGAGAAGACGACGCAAAGTTGGAAATATAATGCTAGCGAATATCTGTGATTTTTTCAAGTTGTATAAGTTAATTTACTTCAATTGCAGGACCGTGCATGTCGCTAGCACTTATAACTCTACTGATTAATTATTTATAATAGAAACAAACTATATATCAAACTGCAGTATTAGAAAGACTTTTTCGTAGCCATGCAAGACATTCAATTTCAATAGAAACAAAGTTAAATCTTGAGTTCGAAGACTTGCAACAGATTCAATGTTCCTTGTTCCTTGCTTCCCAGCCAATTGAGTCTTTAGATCAATTCCTATTAAGCATGTGAGTTTGAATTTTAATTAGTCATGGTTTATAGTTATACATGTTATCAAAACATAAAATTCAAGGCTAAACCTTGGATGACTATTTTTTGTCAAATTGTTGAAGTAAATATAAAACAAACATTTCTTAAATTGTTTGTGGGGTGGAATGGTGCCTATTTCCATGGTCGTACCTATGAGCGGTAAAGCATTTTTGACAACTTTCATTTAACAATTTTCTCCACGAGATTGCCTTATGACTAACAAACAAAACGAATGTGAGGTGGAGAAAGACCCAAGATCAAAATGGTGTTTCAACTTGGCAGGTTTCCCAATTTGCAAAGCTGAGAGCTAACGACAAAGCAAATATTAATATAATAATCCAAAGACTCCTTTCCTCTTAATTATTGTAATAATGGTAGACATGTAACATCACTGGTTGTAGCAGACAATGTTTGATAATCTATACAATTAACACAAAAGTTAAATTTAACAAGCAAAAGAAATAATATGATAAAAAATAATGCAACATCAAGTCGTAGGTAAAAGTATATTATAAAAAAAGTAGTCTTTTAAGTTTAAGTTGTGTTTTAAATCACATGTTAAAGCTTTGAAGATTGTATAGATTTACTCAAAATTTGTATATTTAATGATTTTTATGTAATTTTTATAAGAATATACAGAATTTTAAGAAAATTTACATAATTTAATTGTATCATGCTATAGTTCATTGTTGGCCTTTTAGAGGAAATCGGATTTATGCATGCCATTGCCAGACACACTAAAAGACTCTTCCCAACTAACTAAGTCAATAATGATAACAATAATAAAATAAACCCCACTCTAAGACATTAACATCATTTGCAATCACAATGCAATAGCATCGGCTCTTAGTTAAAACTAAAAAAGCAAGCAAAAGCACATATTTTTTCCTTCAACAAAAATCTTGCAATTCACATTTTACATTCATTAAATAAATCATAACCAAGAACTTTTAACATATATTAGTATTATTCACAAAAAAGATCTAAATTACAAACTCAATTATGATAATCATTTGTTTTCATATGAGCATTGGTGATTTCAATATAAATAAAAAGGCTGAAAAGTCAACCAAGAATTTTTAACCAAACAAATATTCAAAACAAAACAGTAGCAATATATTTACAAAACAAGATGTTGAAAACATGACCATTAATAAAGAAATCCAAGACAGCATCCACAAATCAACATGCACCCCTTAACAACTATCAGATGACATCTTGTCAAACCAACAGATAATATTAGTCAACCCTGATTTTTTTCTTAATAAAAAAGAGAGATTTTTTGAACTACTGAAACATGATTGACATATCTTTTGAGCTTAGTGAATCACTAACCTCTTAAATATCTTCTCAGCTTAGTTTATGTTGTAACTCCATTGTTCTAAATCACGTTTGTCTACTATCTTTTGCCTTCTAATAAGAATCATTGTCCAAGAACATGATCAAAATTAAAGCATTAAAGGCAACAATGTTGACAAGTGACTAAAATCAAATATAGAAGTTTAGATAACTAATGTCCCCAAATGTTTATGATGCGGGCCATAGTTGTATTCAGGCAAGGAATATTCCCTTCCCCTTCAACAAAATTACGAAAGGCTTTATTGATAAATGTCAAGCTTCAATTTTTTCGTCTTCTTCTTTCTCATAACTAAATTATTCATAAAAAAGGTTACTAACAAATTTGCAAGAAAACAAGCTTCCATAACCCAATTATACTGCCATCAATGCAGAATACGATACAATCTCACATAGCTACTAAAAAATTCCAAATCTACAATACTTGGAACATTTTTATCTAAAAATATCAACTCAACCATCGACTCCACATTTGTACAATCTCATTATCAATCTGCATACCACTTAAAATTAAATTTTTTGTTTTAAATTACACTAAATTTTAAAATTTTTTTTTCCTTTTTACATATTTGTTCTAAATATTCATTAGACTAGATTTCCAATAAATATTTAGAAAAAAACACTAAACCTCAACACTGCAAGAACCTAGAAATCTCCTAATATGTTAAAGAAAATAGAAATTAAAAGCTGAGACAATTTATCAAAAATCTCATGCTCTGTTAAAGAGAATATAAATTAAATGCTAAGCCAGTTTATCAACATTTAATATAAATTGTCTAAAAATTAAAAAAAAAAGTCCAATTTTAAAGTTATCTATAGAACAGAAGATTTAATTGATAAAGTAAATATTGTAATTTAAGAATGCAAGTCAGGACAAAATTATAATTTTACTTAAGTTAGCATTAATTCTCTTTAAAAAAACTTGAATAGTAACAACATACATCCATTACTGGACAAAGGAATGTATTATGTTTTCTGGATGCTGAGGACGTTAACAAATGGCCTTATGTAAACATAATAACTTGCATTAGTGACATGGTGAAGAAAGCACTAGTTTAAAGCACTACTAACCCAGACAATTCTTGGTTTGTTGGAGTATTGCTTTGTAGGAATTTTCAAACTCCTCCTCCAGAGACCAATATGAATTGCAATCCAACTTTGTATGTCTCTTAAATTGTCACTAGCTAGCATTATTTTTCCTTTTTGAAAGGATAGTGTTTCAAAAGATAATAACAATAGAACAATGCTTTAGTTACCCTTTTATATTACCAAAGAAACTTAGGACAAGAAAAAATGTTATTCAAACCAAGCTCTTTAAGCTGTGTATGCAATGGATTAAATTTATTATAAATTTCTTTTCAAGGTGTACTTTCTTTACAAATAAATGATCATGGTTTAGCAAACAATGTTTGGAAGGTTTAATAGCTTTACATTCAAACTGGGAAGAAAAGGCTATCAATTTTATTTTTGGAAAGGAGGTGTTTTCCTTAAATTTAAAAAAATAAATGAGATTTAACTTGCAAAACTAAAAAGCAGATTCGGTTGCCAGAATGATGATCTAAAAAACCTAGTTGGTTTCGCAGGTGTGGTTTTTCCACCAAACAAATATTTGCCAGAATGATGATCTAATGATACCCCATTGAATCCAAAGTGTTAGGAACTTTTCTTTAGAATATTTGTGTTTTCCACCTTTTTGATATCGATGACTCTGCACACATCCATTGGTTGCTTCCAGGCCAACCTCCAGATGAACAGATTTAAGTATCATTTAGGAGTCCATTCGGTAAAGCAAATTGGTCTTTTGATTTTAACTCAATCTTATCCGATAGATTTAAGTATCATTATTATTCTTCTTTTTTCTGTGCTCTAAGAAGAAGACTTGAGAAATTAGTGAAGGGCAATCTCGGATTCTTAATTTTTTTTCTATCACTTAAGTTTCTGAACTGAAGTACTCTTTCATCAACAGATCATTGACGATCGCTTGATCTGTTGATGAGCTGATCCGATGGAATGGGATCTTACAAGATCAATTTTGCTCTAGTTTGCTTGAAAGTTTGAATCTAATTAAACTCAAATCTAACTTCAAATTTATTCTAACAGCTAGATTTCGTATTAGTTTGTAATTGTTAAACTTGCTTAATTTATTTCTTTTCTACTCTCTGGATGTAACTAAGCTTGTTGATAAGCTTAATTTGTCAAACAAACAAAGGCAGATGTAAGAATGAAAAACCGTAGAAGAAAGAAAGAAAGAAGTTTGCACAAAATCAACAAATCAATTGAAATGAACAACAAAGTCACTTACTAATTAGCTATCCTGACTGAGCAGAGAGAGGGCACACAACGACCACCGGTTAGATGAGCGAGCGACTTTGCGACTGAGCAGCTGGTTTGCGACTGAGCGGCTGGTTTACGACTGAGCGACTGAGCTACTGAGCGGCGAGAGGCTGGTTTGCGATGGAGAGACTGAGTGACAGAGTGATGAGAGTGATGAGGGAGAGAGCGGAGAGGGATTCCGTGACTGAGCGACTGAGCGGCGTGTGCCTGGTTTGCGATTGAGCGACTGAGTGACAGAGTGATGAGAGTGATAAGGGAGAGAGCGGAGAGGGATTCCGTGAGAGTGATGAGAGTGATGAGGGAGAGAGCAGAGAGGGATTCTGTGCGTGAAAGCGATGAGAGTGATGAGGAGGAGAGCAGCTAGGGCAAAACAGAGGGCATCCGTGAATGAAGAGGGAAATTGCCTTTTTATATCAAATGGCAATTTCGTAAATAACTAAAAATATTATAGTGTCAAATATTTGATAACATGGGTTGACTTTCTAAACCATATATTATATATGACTGAAGCACCGAAAACCCTCAAATAAAAAAATTGGATGCGTCAAGTATTTTACAGTTTTCTTGTAGTTGGAAGTTGCAGAAAAGAATTTTGTGTTTTTCTCAAGTTACTAATCATAGAGGGGAAACAATTGGAAGAATTATTGAGGGTCGTTTGAATATCTTAACTATTACAGTCGACATTGCAAGTTCAAATGAAACAATCATGAACTATTTGAAGAAGAAACTAATGAAGAATTGGAAAAGTGGAGGGATGATTCTAGAAGGGAAGTACTTACATGTGCGTTGTTCTGAACATATCGTTAACTTGATTGTAGGTGAGGGTTTAAAAGAGCTTGATCTATCCATAGCTAGCATTCGAAATGCTATGAGATATGTTAGCTCTTCTCTTGCAAGGTTACAAAGGTTCAGAGATTATATAGAGCATGAAAGGATTCAATATAAAGGGAATTTGGTGTTAGATGTTCCTATAAGATGGAATGCAACTTTCTTGATGCTAGATAGTGCTCTACGGTTTCAAAAAGCAGTTGAGCGGTTGGAGGAAGAAGACAAACATTATCTTAATTTTTTTATGAGGAGAAAAAGGTGGGGCCTCCTCAAACAGATGATTGGGATAAAGCTTCTATTTTTGAAGCAATTTTATGAGGTAACTCTTAAGTTCAATTTTTCTTTAATTCCTATAGCCCATATTTTATTTCATGAGATGAGGCAACTTCAGGATTATTTGAGTGATTTAGAGCAATAAACAAATAGCATTTTATGTGATATGGCAAAGAATATGAAGAAGAAGTTTGATAAATATTGGGGTTCATTGGATGTCATAAATCACATGTTGCTCATTGCTGTTGTTCTTGATCCTAGGGCCAAGTTAAAGTATGCAACTTCTGCTTATAAGGGAATTCTGGGTCTTAGTAAGTCTGAGGAGAAAACATCACAGATTAAAGCATTGTTGTATAAATTGTATGATTTGTATGCTTCTTTTGAGAATAAGGGGACTTCGTCAAATGAAATAGTGAGTGAAAATTCCTTACCATCTATGTCGGTTGATGTTGATCAATATCAAACTTCTCAATTCCCCGTAGCCAAACAAAATCTACTTGAAAGGTTTCTTCAGGATGAGAAATTGGAAGGGTCATCACATGAAGTGGAGAAGTATTTGTCTAATCCAATAGTGCAAGGAAAACAAGATAATTTTGAAATACTAGAATGGTGGAGGGTAAATGTGGCAAACTCCCATATTTCAGCAAGAATGGCAAGGGATGTATTGAGATTCTTATCTCAATTGTGGCTTCCGAGTCCGCATTTAGTACATGTGGACGCATTCTAGATCAATTTAGGAGCTCGCTAACTCCTAAAATGGTTGAGTCATTAATCTGCTCACAAAATTGGATTACTTACACATTATTTGATGAAATCTTTCCACTCTCAAAGTTGGATGAAAGCAAAGATGGGGATCATGTGGTGTTTGGTGAATCCGAATCTGCTATGTCAAGTAAAATGGGTAAAATACCATTCATTAACCATTTTACTTTTATGTTATATCATATAGTGATTTCATTATATTAATTTATAACTTTTCTTTTTGCATTTGTCAATGATAAAGATGTGTTTGGAACTACTATAACAACATTGGAGCGGTTGGACATTGAAGCATGATTAATGAGTTGAAGGAGTAGGTAACCCCATAATCTGGCCTTATTGAAATTTCAATACAAAAAACAAGCTAGTTTTGTTGTAAATTATAATAGGTATTGTCCTGCTTATTTGTTTAGTTAAAGTATGTTGCTTTTGAACTCTCATTTGTTTTATTTATTTATTTATTTGGCGAAGGTTGGATCCTTTATTGGTTAGGGCCTTCTATTTTTGTGGAGTTGGAACTTGGAGTTCGGGCTTCAAATGTGGGGGTTTGTGGAATTTGGAGTTTGTGGACAATTCAAATTATAATATTTTGTTTTACTTGACTGTTGTGGAGTTTGCTTGATCTCTTAGAGTTTGTCGTTGTAGTTGTTGTTTTTGTTAGTTTTTAGGAATTTTATTTATTTACTCATGAAATTTTATTCATGAGTTTTTGGAGTTTGTTATCAAGATCTAGTACTGTATTCATATTGTCTTCTTGGCATGTTGCTTTGATTTAATTTCTTGTCTTGTTGAAACTAGAAAGATTGTTTGTGGCAATCGGGAACTGCAAATGATGTTAGTGGCAACTAAGAATGTTTGTTTGTATTCCCACATGTTAACTAGTTCATGAAAGTAATCATTTTGGGAGATTACTAGAAGTAATGTTTGTTTGTATTATTTTTAGTATGGTTTAGGTAATCATTCTGGGAGATCTCTATCTTTGTATTATTAATAATGTGTTGATTGATTTGGGTCTTGATTTTGCAGTTTTGTTTTGGAGATTAGCATGTAGCATTGTGTTATTCTCATTTAGTGTTTTTGAATATTGCATGTTTCGATTTGGAGTTGAGATTTTGGTTCCAATGATCTGTTTGGAGTTGAGATTTTGATTTTGAATATTGCATGTTCTAGTTGAGAAGTATCATGAATCTTGACAAGATGTTATGCTTGCTGTTTTGAATTGAAATTTAGTTATTCATAATATGAAACAATTCGTAATGGGGTTAAAGATGCCTAATTTGATTGTAGATTGTGATAATTAGTGAAAGCATGGCCTAGTTGGCCTATATTTTTCTTTGATTTAATTTCTTTCAAATTAGGCTTTTTTATAATTACATTGATTGTTGACATTTTTTTATTTTAGAGTCATAGCTTGGTCGGGCATATTTTGATTATATAATTTGTGTTTGGTTGGGCTGCATTTACATTATATTTCCTTTATTAAATGCTAAATGGGCTTCAGCCCAGAAAAAGAACCCAAAAAAGATGAGTTTAAAAAACATAAACTAAGGATTTTAATTAAAGATGACAAAAGCCCAGCCCAAAATAGCATCAAAATAAAAGCCCAGCCTAATCCGATATACCCGATACACTCGACCCATTCCGATCCCATCGGTACCCTTTCGATAGTTCAAAAAAAATACCCGAACTCGGTTCTAATTCCTTAAACCCGATGAATATTAAGGTATAGTCGGTTATCTCTAAGCCTGACCCAACCTGAAATATGCTCACACCTAGTTATTAGCTTATTTTCCATTTAAAGCTAATGAATAAAGAGTAAAACCTGAATTCTAATTTGGTTGTTTGTTCTAGGAGGTATTGCTCCCTCAAATGAGCTTATTTCTCTTTTTATTTTATAATCTTTTCTTCGTTATAACAAAAACAAGGAGAGCAAAATAAATCTCAGGCAGCTTGGCTGTACCAGCATGCAAGACGTATACTTCCATTAAATAATAATAATATCAACATTTTTTTCCATAAAAAAGAACAATCACGACGGAAAAATAACACTACATGGCTAATTGCATTGGTGGTGAATTATAGGATGTATGTTATTATCATCTTTTTTGTTCAAAAGTTCTCCTTCCGAACGAAATGCAAACTTCGTGGATGAATTGTGGGAAAACTCTGAAGCAAGTTTCTTTAGCTTCTTTACTACTATGGCTTGTTGACAGTGGAAAACTCCTGCATAAAATAAATAATACAAACTTTAGGTGTTGAGTTTTGCCAAACATGGCAGTAGAAAAAGAAAAGTGCGTTCGTTAGGTTAATAAGTAACTCACCAATTTGAGAGTTTGGATGGTTATGAGCAATCTTTCCGTATATTTGCTTCCAATTTGGCTTATTAAAGTGGAACTTGAGCCGATTATTTGACACCATATCCACACCTTTCTTGGCATGCTGTAATGATTGAAGCATTGCTATGAATGCTAACCTTGCATCTCCTTCTTTATATACATGACAACTAATTATGCATTTCCAACAGTACTATCTCCTTGTCCATGTATGCAGGCAATTGATTAATTATCTCTTTGAACTACTCAAATGACATTTTAAACAATAGAAGTATGCATTCTTTGTCTTAAATGATCCAGTTGATCCTTGGCAATTCTTGTTCTTTGGAGTTGCTGATGAGTTAGCTCTACCATTTTCTAAGTCTGACTCTTTTGACAAGTCGTCTTTTGATTTTGTGTTGTTGATGATGTCCTTAGCAATGCTGATCATGGAGTGGCCTCTATTCTTAGCCCCACTAGCAGTAACACATCGTAGTTTATGTAGTCTTTAGCTGGAGCTCCATATGGTCCATCTATCGAGATAATATTTCGATATCTGCATTTTGATCATCACATATAACTCACGTTATTATGAATCATGGGCATGTTCCACATCATTGAAGTGATAGAAATATGAAGCAATAATTAAAGTAGCATGTTACGGCCCGCCCAATTTGCTTGCTAGAGTGGCCCAAAATATGCATAAGGCTTGGCCCAGCTTCTAGAAAGCTTGCAAGCCCAAGCCCATCTTCTAGAATTCTCTAGCAAGATAAGAATTATCTCTTGTATATATCTAGATAATTTAGTAGATAATACTCTCTTGTACATATCTAGATAATTTAGTAGATAAGAGTAAATTAAGACCCTTAGATGCATTAGATCTTAGCCATTCATTTGAGAGGTGGTTTGCTATAAAAACCCCTCTAATGCTCATTTGTAAATCATCCCAGCAATCAAGCACCTATGCCCCTAAATAAAAAAGTTCTTGCTTCATTTGTGATGGTCCTCATTGGGTGTGGGATTGCCAAAAGAGGAAGGCCCTCAACGCCCTAGTCGCTTAACATGAGGGCGTACAAAATGAGGAGCCTCAAGCGGGGATGGGTTCTCTCCGCACAATTGACGCACTCAAAAGACCCACACATGTCCAAAAGGGTCTAATGTATATGAGCACCACCATCAATGGCAAGGATGTGCGGGCAATGCTTGATATGGGAGCCACGCACAACTTCATTTCTAAAGAAGAGGCCAAACGGTTAAGCCTCAAATATGTTAATGGAGGAGGCACCATCAAGGCAGTAAACTCACCTGCCAAGGCAATATTGGGGGTGTCTAAGGTAACATCAGTACAACTTGGCACATGGAATGGTAAGCTCGATTTCTCCATCGTTTCCATGGACGATTTTCAAGTAGTGCTTGGCATGGAATTCTTTGACTAAGTTCATGCCTTCCCCATACCATCTTCCAACTCCCTCAACATACTTAATGGGAGTCATTCATGCATGGTGATGGCGGAACGCACAGCAAATATTGAAAGCAAAATGCTCTCCGCACTACAATTCAAACGGGGGATGAAGATGGATCAAAGTTTTCTTGCCACTGTTCAAGAACTAAACGATGGGGAGGACATCACCATTTCCATGGACCCATTGCCAAGACGAGTCCAAGCCATCCTTAAAGAATACAAGGACATCACACCCCAAGAACTTCCTAAGAAGTTGCCTCCACGATGAGAAGTGGATCACCAAATCGAGTTGGAGCACGGTGCCAAGCCTCCAGCCATGGCACCTTATCGCATGGCGCCACCTGAACTTGCAGAGTTCAAGAAGCAACTCCAAGACTTGCTCGATGTAGGCTACATCCAGCCCTCGAAAGCTCTATACGGTGCACCCGTCCTTTTTCAAAAGAAGAAGGATGGATCCCTCTGCATGTGTATCGACTATCGGACACTTAACAAGATTACTATCAAGAAAAAGTACCCGATACCCTTGATTGCGGAGTTGCTCGACCAACTTGGGAAGGCTCGATACTTTACAAAGCTTGACTTGAGATCGGGGTACTACCAAGTGCACATTGCCAAGGGTGATGAACCAAAGACTACGTGTGTGATAAGGTATGGTGCTTACGAATTTCTTGTCATGCCATTTGGCCTCACCAATGCACCCGCCACATTCTGTACCCTCATGAACAAGCTCTTCCATCCCTACCTTGATCGGTTCGTGGTAGTCTACTTGGACGACATTGTCATTTATAGCACAACTCTGAAGAGCATGTGCAACATCTATAGCAAGTCTTCCAAGTGCTTCGTGACAACGAACTCCACATAAAAAATGAGAAATGTTCCTTTGCTCAACAAGAGGTAGAGTTCCTTGGCCACCGAATATGGGATGGGAAGCTCATGATGGATCAAGCAAAGGTAAAGGCCATTCAAGAATAGGAGCCTCTTACCAAGGTACCGGAGCTACGATCTTTTCTTGGGTTGGTGAATTATTATCGATGGTTTATCAAAGGCAACTCAGCCAAAGTCACCCCACTCATAGATCTTCTTAAAAAGAATCGCACATGGCATTGGTCCGAAGAGTGCCAACATGACTTCATGGAGTTGAATAAGGTAATGTGCGAGGAACCGATTTTGGTGCTACCCAACCACACCAAGCCATTCGAGATGCACACGGATGCCTCCAACTTTGCCATAGGGGGAGTTCCCATACAAGAAGGGCACCCCAGTGCATGCGAGAGCTGCAAGCTCAATGACACGGAGCGACGATAGATGGTTCAAGAGAAGGAAATGACTGCCATCATTCGTTGCTTACGGGTTTGGTGACACTACTTGCTTGGCTGGCACTTTGTCATCAAGGCCGACAACGTGGCAACGAGCTACTTTCAAACATAAAAGAAGCTAAGCCCCAAACAAGCACGATGGCAAGAGTTTTTGGCTGAGTTCGACTATGGGCTCAAGTACAAAGCAGGTAAGGCAAACGTTGTGGCCGAAGCCCTAAGTTGCAAGGCGAAACTTGCCACTCTTAGCATGAGTTGTCCACAAAGTGTGCCCATTGACCGCATCAAACAAGGCCTAGAGCATGACCCCATAGCCAAGAATCTCTTGAAATTGGCAAGTGAGGGGAAGACACAACACTTTTGGCTTGACGAAGGCCTACTCCTAACAACCGAGAATCGTCTCTTCGTGCCAAGATATGGGAATTTGCGGAAGGAGATCATCAAGGAGTGCCATGATTCTAAGTGGGCTGGTCACCCAGGTATGGCACAAACCCTTGCAGTCCTGCAAGATTCCTACTATTGGTCTCAAATGCAAGAAGATGTGGAGGGCTATGTGAGGACTTGTCTTGTGTGCCAACAAGACAAGGTTGAACATCAACGCCCTGTAGGTTTGCTAGAACCTCTACGCATTGCAGAAAGGCCATGGCAAAGCATCTCAATGGACTTCATTGTGGCCTTGTTAAAATCCGAGGGACATGAAAGCATCATGGTGGTAGTTGATTGGTTTAGCAAGTATGCCACCTTCATTCTCGTCTTCATGGATTACACCGCGGATGAAGCCACTCGAGCATTTCTCAAACACATAGTGAAGCTATAGGGAGTTCCACAAAACATCGTGAGTGATCGTGACCCTTACTTCAGCGGTCGCTTTTGGGGAGAGCTCTTCAAAATGTTGGGGACCGACTTGAGCTTTTCAACAAGCTTCCATCCCCAAATCGATGGGCAAACCGAGCGCATCAATGCCTTACTTGAGCTATACTTGAGGCATTATGTGAGCGCTCATCACATGATTGGGCAAAGTTGCTAGACGTTGCCCAATTCTCATATAATCTCCAAAGGAGTGAGGCAACGGGTAAGAGTTCGTTTGAGATTATGACGGGACAACAACCTATGACTCCACATGCCATAGCCTCAACCTATGGAGGGAAGAGTCTAGTGGCCTACAAGCTCGTAAAGGAATGGCATGAACAAGCCGACATCACGCGAGCATGCTTAGACAAGGCCGCCAGGAAAATAAAGAAATCGGACACTAAGAGACGGCACCTCGCATTTCAAGAGGGGGACTTGGTGCTTATCAAGCTACTACCCCAACAATTCAAGTCACTTCGCAAAGTACACAAAGGGTTGGTACAGAAACACGAAGGTCCCTTCCCTATTGTCAAGCGAGTGGGCAAAGTCTCCTACAAAGTCTGATTGCCACCTAACCTCAAGATCCATCCGGTCTTCCATGTGAGTTTCCTCAAGCCCTATCATGAGGACAAGGAAGATCATCAAGAAGTGAGTCCAAAGAGAGCACCCACAGCCGTCGTCACCGCATTCGACAAAGGACGTGGAATGCATCCTTGCAGAATGTGTGATACGAAGGAGAGGAGTCCCACCATACACCAAATACTTGATAAAGTAAAAAAACCTTCTGGATAGTGAGTCTAGCTGGGAATGCGAAGACGCTTTGTGATAATTGAGTGAGCACATCCAACGCTACAAGGACGAAAGCGCGTCGAGGACATTGCGAAATTAGGTGGGGAAGGATGTTACAGCCCACCCAATTTGCTTGATAGAGTGGCCGAAAATATGCATAAGGCTTGGCCTAGCTTCTAGAAAGCTTGCAAGCCCAAGCCCATCTTCTAGAATTCTCTAGCAAGATAAGAATTATCTCTTGTATATATCTAGATAATTTAGTAGATAATACTCTCTTGTACATATCTAGATAATTTAGTAGATAAGAGTGAATTAGGACCCTTAGATGCATTAGATCTTAGCCATTCAGAGGAAGTTGACTATAAAAACCCCTCCAATGCTCATTTGTAAATCATCCAAGCAACCAAGCATTGTAAAGAGTTCTTTAGTGTAATACAAAGCTCTCTTGCTTAGCAATACTTGTTTTCATCTTGTCTCTTCTTGCCTACAAAGCTCTTTGGCTCAACGATCCTCTCTTCTCCTTGAGCGAGAAGGCAATCACTAGGCTTACTTAGCAACTTTCGAGTTCAAGTTGCCTAAGTGCCACACGAGCTTGCTGCGCAAACCTCTAAGCTCGTGACAAGCAGCTTACTTAAGCTTTGTCCCAGCAGGAGGAGGCTGTCTAAGATATCTCTTTTGTCCGATCAGCTCCTTTTTTAATGTGAACGCCAAGATAATCATCTCCTGGCACTGAAGTGATGGAAAATGGATGCCTGTTATACCAGTAATCAATGGTTTAAATTCAATTAAAAATGGCTTAATTTC
Source organism: Boswellia sacra (assembly GCA_013180625.2). Classification (NCBI taxonomy): domain Eukaryota; kingdom Viridiplantae; phylum Streptophyta; class Magnoliopsida; order Sapindales; family Burseraceae; genus Boswellia; species Boswellia sacra. Next base: position 9,723 of record SNVD02008029.1, on the reverse strand, counting down.
TGTGTGTTAGATCTGAAAGTATGGTTAGTTATACGTAATACAATAGCAAGCTGTAACATAAATGGAATAGGAGGATTTACATGGTTTGTTTATAAAAGCCTGCCTCCACGGATAGCTTAGAGTTGTAATTCACTGAGTTTTTGTTTTTACAATCTTTAGGTGTATTTATAATGCTAACTCACTCTCACACATTGATCTAATCTTTGTTGTTGACACTACCCACTCTCTGCTGCTGACAACTTAACCACACATTGTTAATCTTTAGGTGTATTTATAATGCTAACTCACTCTCACACATTGACCTAATCTTTGTTGTTGACACTACCCACTCTCTGCTGCTGACAACTTAACCACACATTGTTACGTAACATATAACAATGTATCTGAAACTGTATATAAACACTCAACTCGCAAGTCCTCTTGAGTGAATACTAACTCAGACAAACATAAACAAAATTCATACACGATCACAACCTCTTATATATGAATAAAACTCTCACAAAACACAATCAAAGACACATTTCAACTTTGGCGTCAAAGCTCTCCTCAATATCTTGAAATGCGGTAGCACACTTCCATATAAGTTATATAAAATAACGTTATATATAGTGTGAAATTCAATTGCCCTTCTTATCAATGTCCTATAGAATCTTAATCAAACTCAATTGGTAAGAATATGATAATGATCAATAATATAGGGGTTACTGTAGCACCGTTAGATTTAACAGAAAATGTATTAAATAGTAACTTAACGCTTTAGAAACCATTTAGAAAATGTAATTCAACACAAACAGTCAATTCAAATATGCATGTAAAACATATTAGTTCTAGCAAATTAGAGCAATAATGCAAAACAGGTTAGTTCGAGCAAATCATAGCAATAATTACTCCCTCTCACTAACACGTGAATCCAAAGATCAGTTTGAGCAAGGTAAAACAAACAAAAAAACAAATAAAAGTCTCAAAAACCACTCTTATCCCACTTGGTTTCAGAACAAGTTCCAAAAAAAAAACTAAGAAACAAAATGTAAAGTAAAAAGAAAGTTCAAAGACTAATAAGAAATCAGTTAAATCTTGCTGATTTGTGAACAGATAGTTGGGATAGGACTCCATGTCTTTTCTTGGACCTACCAGCTTTCTTCTTGAACCTTTTGCCTCTGGTAGATGGAGTAAGTTACTCAGAAGCTATTTAAGTGTCTTGCTATGCTGTTGTATCAGATGAAGATGCAGTGACTTTTGCCACAATCTTGCGGATAGCCTTATCAAGCTTTTCAACACTAGTCTTAGCATTGTGAGACAACCCCATGAGTGATTCAGTTGCAAGCACTGACGGAATCTTCTCTACTGCTTTCTCTAGTTCAGGAGCTAGTTCATATGAATGATCTTCATAATATGGTGGAGAATACTATGGTGTAGAAACAAGAGTTGCTGGTTCTTCTTGTAAGGGTTCATTAGAGTGTTGAACATGAGTTGTTTCTTCCTGTAATGGTTCATCAGAGTATTGAACATGAGCTGGTTCTTCTAGAAGTGGATCAAAAGCTTTTTCTACAACAACTTGTTTCTTGATAGATTTTTTCTTCCCAATTTTGACCTTTTTTGGTGTCTTCAACTCAGTGCCTTTTGATTTCTTCTTTACATCCTTTTTCTTCTTCTTCTTCTTCATCTCTATCGTTTTATCTATCATAACAACAGTCTGTTTAGCTTGTTCCTCTTCTTGCCTAGTTTCCTCTGGATGCTCTTCCATGATCTCATAAGTTGTTATATGAGGTTGATCATCTGTAGTTTCTTTGCCATCAATTTTCCTTTCCAATTTAGATTGGTTTGGCTTGATATCCTTAATATCCTACACAATAACAGCTAGAGTAATAGTGATTAGAGCCAGTTGTTCTTTCACATTACTCACTAGATTTGGTCTGACTCTTTGTGGTTTCGGTTGAGGATTAGGCAAATCAAATTTGTTATGCAATCTGGACAAGAAGCCTTTTGTAATAGGTTTTGGCAGAATTTCAAAAGTCTCTTTAGAACTTATAGGAACACCATTATGAGCTAAAATTCCTTGAATCGAATAAGAAAACACAAGCAAATGTAATCAGATTTATAAGGTGTAATCTAAACTATCATCCTATATATTTGCAAACCCAAATTTATCGGTTTATTGGTGCCCAAACAGAATAGAAATTTCACCCTATCATCTATAACTTGATTTTGATGGGTTGAAGAGAACTAATCGAATTGTGCTATCTTATACAAACCCTATACTTCTTAGTGAGATATTTTTTATCAATCCCATCTTTTGAGTTCCATGTCAAATCATCATGACTAGTTAACTCATCAAGAGTAGTTTCCATATCAAAAATATCATCAACAGAATGCAAACTTCCAATAGGAATATCAAAGAATGTGCTAATCACATTAAGAGAAAATTTCACCAATCTACCTCTACAATATACATTGAAATAATAAAAGCTTTTTAGATTTTCAATTAACTTAGGTATATTAGCATAAAACTCTTGAATGAGAGTTTTAACGGAAGGTAGAAAATTGTTTGTTGTTCTGGTCTAGTAGATGGACTCAAGAAGCTTACCCAGGCCATTTATGTTAAAATAAGAAACCTTCACCGACCTTTCAATCTGTAATTTTCTCTTCGAAGTATATTTTAGAAAGTTGTTCTTCACTTCAGCAGTGAAAAACTTGTTGAACTTGGGCTTGATCTGGTCATTCATTCGCCCAACTGGAATTTCTTCATGATCACTCATTGTTAGGCCAATCGGGACCTCTACATGTTGCTATTGCGATTGTTGTGATTGCGAACTATCATGACTGGTTTGCTCCCCAGAATCGCTTGATGAAGATGAGCTGCTGGTGGTTTTCTCAGACCCAGTCGAAGAGGCAGTTGTAATTTCTATGATATGATTTGATGTTGCACAAGGGTTCAAGAGAAAAATAGAAACGAGAGAGAGAGAGGCAGAATGCAAAACGCGATTTTGAAAAATAACAATATAACCCTAACTAAGTTTGTGATATAGTTAGAAAGAAAAGAGTCCTAGTCCAATTCAGTTTCCAAAGCAATTCAAATTTGATTTTTGTTTTTAAATTTTCAAAACAAACCCATTAATACAATTACTTATGTAAATTCAAAATTTGATTTTGATTAAAATAAGGAATTCTATGAGAGAGAGGATTTCTACCACTGAAAACTCTACCCTCAAACCAATAGTGCTAACATAGCACTTTTGACACATGGACACAAAAAGAAAATCAAATTTTAGTTAGCCTCAAATGACATCGTATGATATAAAAAACATAATAGAAAACAATGACAATTAACATAACAGTAATATCTGGACATTATATGAATCATTCTAAGGAAGCATATTCCAAAACTGTTTATAATCAACATAAGAAAGCTATTTAATTTTATTTTTTATTCAATTGAGATGTCAAAAATAACATTTTGACATATTCACAAAAATTAATCACATTTGATTATGAATTAAACATAGTAGCTTTCACACAATATAAAGGTAGCCCTTTTCACTTGAGTGGGTGACCTCAACATATTTTCTAGATATCCTGAGGTTACTCTCAATGATGTCTTTTATACATTATATATTGTTAACCCTCTATGTATTTTTCATTTTTAGCCAATAGTTTCATAAAAACACAACCTAAATAATAGCGCACATATACTTGATTAGAAGAAAACTTATGATATTGCAGATATTATTAACATAATATAAAGCAATGGTTATTGAAAAAACTGACAAATGTCGAAGGCCTTTCTTATATTCTTAAATCTTGTTATATCTAATGCCTTAGTGAACAAGTTAGTAAATGATTTTCAATAGAGATGTGTTGAATGTGTATCACCTTTGACTCAACAAGCTCACTTATAAAATGATATCTTTTGTTAATGTGTTTTGTTCTAGAATGTTGGGTTGGATTTTCGAAAATATTCATAGCACTAGTATTATCACAAAACACATTTATAGGTCTTTTTGTAATACCATAATTACTTAGCATTTGTTTCATCCAAAATAGTTACGTACAACTCCCTGCTGCAATGTATTGTGCTTTTGTTGTGGACAAGGAGATGAAATTTTGCTTTTTGCTATGCCAAGAAACCAAGTTAGTACCAATGTAAAAACATTCTTTTGATGTGCTCTTTCAGTCATCTGCATTTCCTACCCAATCAGCATCGCTAAACCTTACAAGATAAGCATTTTGTTTGTTTAGAAAACCATATCTTATAGTCATAAGTTTCATTAACATACCTGATGATTCTTTTGGTTACTGCCAAGTGAGATTCCTTAGGATTTGCTTGAAATCTTGCACAAAGTCTTACACTAAAACATAAATTTGGTCTGCTTGCAGTGAGGAACACTAAATTGTCAATGATACTTTTGTATAGACTTGCATCAATCTCCTTTCCTACGTCATCTTTGAAAAGTTTCAAGTTAATACAGATAAGAGTTCTAATAGGTTTTGCCTTCTCAAGTTCAAATTTCTTTACAAGATTTTTAGCATATTCTGATTGAGATATGAATATCCTATCATCCATTTGCTTAACTTGTAATCCAAGAAAGAAATTTAATTCTCCTACCATGCTAATCTGAAACTCTTCTTGCATCAACTCAATAAATTCATTAGTTTTGTTTTTGTTAGTTGAGCCAAAAACAATATCATCCACATACACTTGAGCAACAATGAAATAATTAGCTGCATGTTTGATAAATAAGGTCTTATCATTGCTACCCCTAGTATAACCTCTCTTAATCAGAGAATTTGTTAACCTTTAATACCAAGCTTTGGGGGCTTATTTCAAACCACACAAAATTTTATGCAACTTGTACACAAACTAAGGATGTTTAGGATCTTCAAATCCTTTGAACTGTTCAACAAAAGCTTCTTCATTAAAATAACCATTCAAGAAGGCTGTCTTAACATCCATTTGATATAATTTAAAATCAAGTAAGCAAATAACATCAAGTAGTCATTTGATGGACTTAGGTCTAGCTACTAGTGCAAAAAGGTTTTATCAAAGTCTATGCTTTCTACTTGTGTGTAACCTTGTGCCACTAATCTAGCTTTATTTTAAACTAGTTTTTTTCATCAGTATTGTTCTTAAAAATCCACTTAGTTCCTATGACATTTGCATTTTGTGGCCTACGAACTAATTTCCAAACTTTATTTCTTTTAAACTGATTAAGTTCATCTTGCATAGCCTAAATCCAAACATCCTCTTTTAAAGCTTCTTTCACATTCTTAGGCTTACTTAATGAGATGTAACAATCAAATCTTACCTGATTTCTTACCTTGCTTCTAGTCTTCATAATACCATCTAAACTTCCAATGATTAAGTTTCTTAACAACTCTGTACTATTAGATGTTGTTGTTGTGTGTGCTATAACAACAGTTGTTTCTTCTTTCATAATAGAATATTCCTTGCTGTTACTACTGACTAGTGCTAAACTTTTTGCATTTTCTGTGAAGTTGGTTATGCTTTCTTCATGAGATTACTTTGTATAATCCTCAAGATCATTGAATACTACATTTGCAAACTCTATTGTAGTCTCAGTTCAAAGTTTATAAACTCAAAATGCCTTACTGTTCAGTGCATATCCCACAAAGACTCCTTCATCACTTTTAGGAACAAATTTACCTAACCACTTTCCGTTATTTAAGACATAACACCTACATCCAAAAGCATGAAAATACTTCAGGTTAGGTTTTCTTCCTTTTAAAATCTCATAAGCAGTTTGGTTAATGTCAGGTCTTAGAAAAACAAGTAGTGCTCATTGTTTCAGTACATGACCTTTTGGTCAACTTTTTGCTATTAAGCATCACGCTAGATATCTTTTGACTTGTCATGTTCTTTCTCTCTATAACCCCATTCTGTTCAGGTGTTTTAGGAGCTGAAAATTCATGTGCAATTCCATGGTATTTGCAAAAATCAACATAGCTAACATTTTCAAACTCCTTGCCATGATCACTCTTTATCCTCACTATCTTGCCAAAGTTCCTGTTTTGCTCATTTTTAAGCTTAACACAAAGATTCCTGAAAGCTTCAAAAGTGTCATTGACTTTTCTTTAATGAAATCAATCCAAGTATGTTTAGAGAAAACATCAACATAAACAAATATATATCTTTTACCATAAATGCTTTCAATTTACATAGACCCATGAGATTCATATGAAAAAAATCAAGTATTTTAGATGTGCTAAGATATGACAAAGATTTATGTGACCCTTTAATTTGTTTACCTAATTAACATGGTCCAAATATCCTATCAAATTTATCATTAAGTCTAGGAACAACTCTAACAGTACATAACTTAGTTAATTTAACCAAGTTTTTGTAGTTTAAATATCCTAACTTTTGATGCCATAATTCCAAATTTGATATACTGGCATGAAAAACATTTGTTACTAAGTAACAATTATCCGAATATCTATTTCATTTTAGAATGCATTTACCTATATCATCTAATACAATGCATTTATTTTGAGTAATGTTAACAACACACCTGTCACCATATATCTGACTGATGCTAATCTTATCAACAAGCAAAACAATTTGAAATTCAGGTAAGCCTTTAACATTTAAATTACTCTTACCAATCACCTTGCTCTTTGCACCATCACCAAATGTGACATTTCCTTTCCTGCATGACTCAAGATTTTTTCAAAAAATTTTTATTTCTAGTCATATGCCTAGAACAACCACTATCAAAATATCACATGTTATTAGTATCATTAAGTACAGTAAGAGCAATATTGCAAGTTGTTTTGTCTTTCTTAACCCACTATTATCATGTCTTAGGTAACTGCTTAAACAGTTTTGACCTTTCATGCAAAAAACTTAACAATTTAAAACATCTAGGTCTGATATGGCCTTTGACACCACAAAAATAACATGTTGGAACAAATCTTCTTTCTTTTCTAGGACTAGATTTAAAAGAACTTGAAGGAGGCACAAAAACATTATTACTTTTAAGCTAGGACTTGACCTTTTTGAGCTAGGTTCAGAACTATTACCTGATGTTGAAGCTTTTGCAAACATAGTATTTGATGAAGATGTAATATTACCTTTTGAATAACCAAAGCCATGTTTGTTAGAATTGTTTCTTCTAAGGCTCAAAACGTGATCAAGTTTTGCAGATCCAATTCTGAGTCGATCAACACATCTTCTGCTTTCAACTAGTTTTGATATAATTTCTCAACATGTTTTGTTTTGTCTTTCAACACAGACTCCAGTTCACTGATGCAATTTTCAGCAAAGGTTTTCTCACATTTTAGTACTTGATTTTCCTTCTTCAAAGTTCTGATTTCCACTTTCTGATTCAGCCATTTAGTATAAAGTAAATTGTAGGTTTCTTGCAACTCATTATAAAATTTAGGATCATTTTTTGCATTTGAATGTTCATCATTAGTTCTACTATAAGTTTCTGTTATACTAGACATAACAGCTTTTCTTTTATCAGCTACAAATGATGTGAATGCCACAAAGTTACTGATATACTCTTGATCATCTGAATTAGTCTCTAAATCATCACTCTATGTAGCTCACATTCCTTTGTTCTTCTTCTTTTTAAGATTAGCATATTCAGATTGAATATGCCCATAACTAGAACACTCATACCATTGAATCTGTCTTTTCCCGTCAAGTTGTCTTGGACTTTTCTTGTCATTCTCCTTGTTAAATTTTTTAAATTTATCATCATTTGAGCTTGACACCTTTCCTTGATTATTTTTCTTGAAATTCTTTTCCACGAACTTAACATAAATTTTTCTTAGAAAAGCAATCTGTTTTGGATCAGTTTCATCAAACTCATCATCACCTTCATCATCAGATTTTTTAGTCTTAATAGTAAATACAATACTTTTACCTTTTTGCTTCCTAGTGTTATGATTAATCTCAAAATTCTGAGGAATGCTAACAAGTTCATCAACCCCCATCTCGTCATTTTTTTTTTACTTCTCCAATAGCAGAGATCTTTGGTTGAAATTTATCAGGAATAGACCTAATGATTTTACTAACAATTCCTGCATTTGTAAAGGTTCTACCAAGTCTATATGCAGAATTTGTAATATGAGAGAGCTTTGAATAAAAATTAGATATTGACTCATCCTTATGTATCGTTAGATTCTCAAATTATGAATTCAATATCATTAAGTTACATCTTTTAACAGAAGCAATACCTTCATGTTTTACCTCAAGAATATCCCAAGTTTCTTTAACCACTTTGCATCTTGAAAACTGACCAAATATCTTAAGATCAATAGCTACAAAAATCGTATTGAGTGCCTTTGAATTCCAACTAGAATGCGTATACTCCTCATCAGCCCATTTCTCCTCAGGTTTAAGTTCTGAAGCTCCGAATGCATTCAATTGCGTCGGTGGTCTCCAACCTCTTAGAACACTAGTTCATGCCCTGTCATCAAGAGATTCGACATACATCATCATTCTTACTTTCCAATATGAATAATTACCATCATCAAGAATCGGTGGTTGTGATCCAAATCCTCCATTTTGTATAAACTCCATGCCTTCAAATCAATATGATCTTTCTTCACTTATATGTCAGTGAACCTACTCTAATACCAATTGTGAGATCTGAAAGTTTGGTTAGTTATAGCATAGGAGGATTTACGTGGTTCGATTATAAAAACCTACGTCCACAGACAGCTTAGAGTTGCAATTCACTAAGTTATTGTTTGTACAATCTTTAGGCATATTTATAGTACTGACTCACTCTCACACATTGACCTAATCTTTATAAAACAAAATTCCAATAAGATCTTAAACTCTAGTGACATTGTCCACTCTCTGCTACTGACAACTTAACCATATACTATTAAGTAACACATAACAACGATGTTTGACATTGAATTATATAAACACTCAACTCACAAGTTCTCTCAAGTGAATACTAACTCAGACAAACATAAACAAAATTCATAAATGATCACAGCCTCTCACACATGAATAAAACTCTCACAAACTATAAACAAAGGCCCATTTCAATTTTGGCATTGAAGCTCTCTTCATTACCTTGAATTATGGTAGCACACTTCCATATAAGTTATATGAAATAACATTATATATATATGAAATTCAGTTGCCCTTCTTATCAATATCCAGTAGAATCTCAATCAAACTCAATTGATAAGAATAGGATAATGACCAATAATATAAGAAGTAATATAAATAAACCCTTAAGTAAATTAGGATTTTAAAATATTCTCCTCAACGAACTAGGATATTAGAATAATATCTAATCTAATGAGAGATATTCAATATGAATCTAATACTTCCTAATAAAGACTTTTAAATAGTAAAATAAGAGAGAATATAAACCAATATTTTAATTACAAGTTTGTCCAAAATAATTATGTGTATCGCATATGCTAACGTGTCATGTTTGACCATTATCATTTGGAGCCAGTAAAAGATAATCAATTAATAATTACCATTCAAACAGAGAGTGTTAGGATAAGTTTAGACCTATTCTTTAGGAAGTCGGGTTGTTGTAATTATAGTTGAATTAGTCACTACAAATTAGGGATTAGTTCCTATATAATCTCTCAAAAAAGTGGTGGTTAGTAATGGTCATATATTCATGGCTAAGTAGTTTGATGTAACGCCTATATAAAGGCCATTTTATATTGTGTATTATGTGGATTTTTTCCTTAGTGGAATACTTTCATCATGGGGTACTT
>SNVD02008025.1:0-32437 GCA_013180625.2 Boswellia sacra | reverse complement strand
TAAGATCTCAACTCCAAACTTTATTCACATAATGTTTCTCTAAATGATATAAAGTTCTATATTCTTGGCTATTGTGCTCAATGTTGAAGAATCAAGAATGAAACTTATCTAGTAAAATGAATCATGTATGCAAATAACACAATCTCATGTATTATCAAAAATCTATTTTCAATGAGTATTGTGGTTAATCAATGATCATCAAAAGAATACACAACTCTTGTATCATTTTTAGGACAAAACATTTGACAACATCGTTATTCTTTTCCTTAGGTCAAGGATTTTCCCATGCACTTATGCATCCTCACTGTCTAATCTGCTGAATTGGTCATATTGCTCTTGATTTCTATTGTTGCTTCTCCTTTTTTAGCCTCCAAATCTTCTACTTGGATACTCGAATAATACAAGTCTTCAAAGGTTTTGATTGGAAACCCCGTTAGTCTATCATTGATGTAAGCATGGGCCCTATTGATCACCATATAAACTTGATCTTTCTCCACAGGCCTCATGGTCATCTTGGCGGCTTTGGCCCTCTAACGGACTAGATATTTTGAGAAAGTCTCATTTGGCTTTTGACGTATCGTCTCTAAATCCCTCAAAGTTACCCCCAAGTGGGTTTTGTAGTCATATTGTTCTACGAAGTGTTTTGATAGCTCTTCCCAATCTTCTCAAACTCTTTTGGAAAGATCATGATATCATACTACCGTATCGCCTTCTAAGGATAGCATGAAATACTTCAAGATATATTTCTTCATCAAAGGAGTGGTGGCCATGATAGCTACATACTATCTCAAGTGTGTCTTTGGATTGCCTTCTCCATTGAACTTGGTCAAGTCTGGCAGACGAAACTTTGGTAGTAAATCATTGTCTCTAATGAGTAAGATGTCATCTAGGTGTTCAACTTCTTTCAGCCTGTTCTTCTTCAAGAAGGATTGGAATTTCTTCATGTCTGTGGCGAACTATATGACCGATTCATTTCTTCCTGGTTGACTGGGCCCCCTTGTCCTTACCTTGGCTCGTCTCGCCATTTTCACCACCACTGCCCTCATGTAAAGGTGGGTTCATGTGGTTGGGCCTATTTGGAGTGCTTCAATGAGTTGGGCAATTTGCTATTAGAGTGCAGTGATATCAGCTCACAATTAGGCCATTTTAGCATTGTAGTTGTTAGGTGCGGCCATTTCGTCAACTGGTTCTTCTTGCCTTGTCAAACAACCACCTCGTCCAAGCTATGATGGCTAAAAAACAAAGAAATTAATGCCATGCATGCATGCATGTATGCATGATATGATGCATGCTCATACAAGGGCAGAGACACGCTTTTAGCCTTCCAACCTTATTCCTCCTATACACGTGAGGTTGAGTCTCTTTTCCTAAGATTTTTGGCATCATTCTCAAGTCATCATCATGGGATGTGAGAATGCGAGATTCTTTCCCTTAATTCTAACATTCATGTTGATGTTGGATTCTTCATGATTATCATAAAAGGGTTTTCAAAACGTCATGATAACTTTAACTCATGACATATGTTCCCATTTTGTTCTTTTATGGGTGACTTGACATATGGCATTTGTTCATGGTTCCATGAGGTTTCGAGTTGATATTATTCTAATCATGGGGAGTTGACATCCATAGGCATGCATTTCAATATGGGTTTTGGATATTCATCCTATTAAAAATTTCTAAAGCCATCTACATAGGCTTAAGTCTCAAGGGTCCAATAGTCCAAGCTCCTTTGAGCGAGAGATGGCCCCTTGGTCCGGTCTCTTTTTATAACAATTCGATGGTACATTCTCAAAGGTGGCGACACCAATATGAGTCATCTAGGGGTCGAATGGAGTCAAAGACTTCTCATGCCAATGCCACATGGCTAGTTTAGCCATTTTGTGCGCATTGTGTGCAAAAGTGTTATGACGTAAGGACTCATTATGTCAACACAAGGTATTAAAATTTGGTATATTAGAATCAACTTTTCTTATCCCTAGGGGAATCGCCATTGTGAATTGGACTTTCATCCTATCAGAGCATTTACGACCACGACACTGTGTCAAAACCTCTTTCAAGGCTTAAGGGAACACAAACGAGCCATGGGCATGTCTGGAGAAAGGAGTTACCACCCAATTATTCAATTGGTAAGAACAGGGGCAATCTGATCCCTCACTTCAAGATCTAAACCACCCTCATCCCTTCAAAGATGAGTTCGGGAAGTTAGGTACGAGTCCTTCAACTTGCTCGAATGTAAATCTGGCCACCACTTAGGAAATACCAAATATAAATATCTCCTATTATTACTTAGTCCGCTTAGTGTTGTCTGTTTTATGCATACATTTTCATTTTTATCTTTATTAGGCATGTGAGGTGATTATTTAATCATTGACAGTTGTATATTCATACAAAAAAAGAGGGAGGAGAATGGATTATATTTCCTTTCAAACATGGGGGAATGGGAGAGGATTATAATAATTATTATTGAACAATAAAGTAAATTCTATATTCCATCCATACAATCCATCGTATATATCATACGTATTCAAGTCGAAACTCGATAGATAATGAATTCCTCACCATCATTTGTGAGTCTATGCAATGTCTATCAAGTCTCTACATACATATTCATGTTAGTCAAGCATTCATTCCAAGTGATAGTCCCTCACCATCAATGTGAGCCCATAATCACTTCATGGAATCATACAATCACACTTATAATCATGATATATACATAGATTCATATACAATCAAACAAAGCCATAATCTAATATTATGGCATTCTAGTCTAGATTTTGATAAATTCTATCATGGCAATTCTACCTATAGCTATTCTAGCATAATTCATATCAAGTATCATGGCATTTCTGGCCTAAAACATGATTCTTATGGCTTATTCTAGCCTAAACATGGCATTCATGACATATTCTAGCCTAATTCAAACATCCAACATCAATCATGGCATTCAAGGGTAAAACGGTAATTCTTACCTATTCTATGCTATTTCCTAGCATTTATCAAAGCAAACAAGTTTTCCTATCATAATTCTAATCATGTGCTCTTAAGTATGATTCTAAATATGTCCTCTTCATCATGATTTTAAGCATTTGCAAAGAAAATAAATTCCATAGCATGATTCTAAAAAAGGAAGGATTACAGACTTACCTCGACACGTTTATCTTAGAAAACAAATTGGATTAAAAAAATTCATAATAACCCTAAACATGCTCCTAAGCATAAAATAAAACCCTAAACGTACTTTTTCTACGCAAGAAAAATAAAAGAGAGAATAGGAGGGAAGAGAGAATTCTACTCTTAAGACGTACCCTTTCCGAATTTAGAGCAATAAAACGCCTAAAAAATATTTATATTGAAAAAGAAAAGACTTCTCAAATTCTGGAGCGTGTCTTCAAGAGGGAGATGAGATGACTGTATTCGATCGGTGTCCATTGCAAAGTGAGACGGGGAGGGTTTATACAGGAGAGGGGTGAAGATGAAAAAGGAAATTTCCTAAGCCAATTTCGAAAATAAACCAAAGAGGGTCGAGAGGCCATCTCCAGACAGTCAGGCAACCATCTGATAGATGGCCGATTATTGGCCAACAACCAGGTGGCTCTCAGATGGTTGAGCGGCTGTCTGATGGCTGACTAGCTAATTTCCTTTCGGCCCCTTCCCTTTTTATCATCCTTTGGTGCAGTCCCTTCGAACCTTTATTCCTTCAATCATGCATAACTTTTGGATTCAACTCCCATTCAAAATCTATAAATTTCTATGAAAACTAGACATCCGTAGCTTCGCAACGGTATATGATTCATCACCAGATTCCTGACGAATTAATTTCTGTTGATTTTTCAAAGTCATAGATCAGTTTTATAGACTCTTCGCCAACTTCTTTTCACCTTTCTCTTCTTGACTCTCAAGGGTATTTTGGTCATTTTATTTGCTCCACATTGATCTTCATTCCTTCATCAAGCCTCAAAAATTTAGTGTCTACACCTGTTTAGAAAAAGAAACATGATTAATGGTGCCAGAATCTATAATCCAAGTATTAATAGATTCTTCAACAAAACATGTTTCAATAAAGAGTACATTGCCTTTATTGTTTTTCTTCTCAACTTGTAATGCCCTATCTTGTCACATTAGAAACACTTTGTTTTGACAATTTTCCTTATAAGAGCTAGCCGCTCCACCTTTTCTTGGTTATCCTTTCTCAAAGGTTTAGCAACAATTGAAGATGGCAACCTTCTTTTGACTTTACCAATGTGCTTTATTTCAAATCTTTCTAAATCATGCATAAAACCTTGCAAAGTATAAGATTTATGATTTAGTTCATAGTCTAACTTGAAGTGATCAAAATCACTAGATAATGAGTTCAAAACATATCTAACTTAGACTCTGCGTCAATTTTGGTACCAAGGACCTTCGCTTCTTGAACACATTGAATGACATTCACCATGGTTCTTAAATAGGTTGTCCTGGCCGTTGCATGAGACATTTGAATTTCTACAAAGCATGCCTTCTTTCATGATGACATTGCTCACCAAACATCTCATGAAGGTGAGTTATTATCTCAATAGCACTGATCATATCTTATGCTATTCAGGAAGTTCATCATTTATTGAGGTGAATATATAATCCTTAGTAGCATTGGCATTAACCCAAGTATTATAGTATTTTTTGTCCAACTGATTGGATTCCTCAATAAGAGGATCTGGTGTAGGCCCAATCAAAACCCAATTAACTTTGTCAAGGTTTAATACCATATCCGATTGCAATCTCCGTTCCACAAAATTACTCTCTTTGAGCATATATTTAGTCAAGAAATCAGCAATAGGATTCATTTTCTATAAAAGTAAACAAAAAGCCCTTATCAATGACTATACAATCTTTTGAATATAAATACATGATGCATGGGATGCAAGAATGGAGATGCAATTTCCGAAAATAATTTCCAAGATATTCTATGGTGCTTTAATCAAATAATTACAACTTTCCTATAGGGAAATGTAATAACTCTATTTGATTAAATTATAACTCCTTCTAATCATTATTATTTCCAAAATATCTCATATTTCAATAATAATAATCACCATATTTTGATCTTAATTATTGAAATTATTCCTATAGGGAATAATTTTTCAAAAATTAAGTTGAGTGTTTGACCATTATTTCAATCAAATTCCAAAATTGTCTTAAAATGAGATCTCTATAGGAGAAAATACTAAGGGCACTTTTGAATTACTTTATTCATGTAGGAGATCCTGTCTTGCAAGACAACTACTGTAAGCCCTCCCATGGAGAGCATGACCCTAAGACGGGCCAAGACAAGGCTTATAAATAGGCCATCCAAAAGGACCAACAATGGAGACCTTAGGTTTTAAATTAATTAAACCTTCTCCCACTCAAATATTTAAAAGTTTTGGGATATTTATTTAAAATGTGATCCATATGACTTTTATATTCACATTTTAACTATTCATTAATCATATTAATTAAGTCCATTGTTTATATTCTATTTATCAAACTCTTTGATAAATATATAAATCATCTTCTTTAATAACTTTAATTAATCTAATTAATTTAAGTAATTCAATTTATATATGCCATTAATCAAACATTTGACTAATCATATATAAATTCATAGATGAATACATGGACATGTTATAATGCATTGATGTGGCATTCCTATTTCTCTATATGACATGTGAAATGTCATTAGTTTATATAACATTTAAATAAAATAATCAGACTTCCAAAAGCATGCATGTGGTAAATACTTAGTCTTTTTCCTAAAAATATTAAAATAATATTTGCATTGAGTTCTTATATCTTCTTGGCATCTTTCTTGTGCTTGAATATGTCCATAAGTTCGAAGAAAATTTTCAAATTTCATAAATATGAAAATTAAAAATATCAAAATTTGGTGTAAACAGTGAACTATTTCAAAGCTGTCCAGAAACTTTGAAAATATTTGTAGATACCCCTGTAGATTTGGAACATTTTCAGATTTATAGTTTCACCCTTACATAATACATCTTTAATTTTTTAGGCTATACAACTCTGATTTTGTCATCGTTTCAGGCTATAAAATCATCAAAACAAATGGGACAAGATGGGGGATAGCCCAATAAATTAATTGCACTCATTTGGGCTCTAGGTTTAAAATAAAACAAGTATGGTAAACCAACTTGGAACCTCTCTCGATTTGAGCCTATATAAACTTTGTAAGCCCAACACCATGGGCTTGGTTGCTGCCCAGCAACCAATATGTATCATAATGGATCAAGCTTTATTGACAAAACCATCAAGCTAGGCCCATAGACCAACATCCAATAGCTCATTAGGTTAAACTAGCTAAAACCCTTACACTTTGGACCCAGGCTCTTTATGTTTGGGCTAGGATTTATTTAACTAGGCTTAGGGTTTTCACAAAACCTTTTGGCCCATCAAATAAACATATCCTAGACATATTCTAGGGCTAGCCATCACAAAAAAAGAAAAAAGAAACAGCCCATGTAGCCCAAATTTGTAATACCCTAATGGACTTTAGGGTTTTTGGGTTCTAGCTCCACGGTTTGTGAGTTTTTTGGCCCATAGCGTTGGGGCTTTGGCCCCAAACCCGAGGGCAGCCCTATGCATGACTTTTAGCCATGCTTAGTGCGAACTACATGAGCAATAGTAGCCCACAAGCCCAA
This sequence comes from Boswellia sacra, assembly GCA_013180625.2. NCBI lineage: Eukaryota > Viridiplantae > Streptophyta > Magnoliopsida > Sapindales > Burseraceae > Boswellia > Boswellia sacra. The sequence goes on along the minus strand of SNVD02008025.1, from coordinate 25,763 downwards.
ATCACAAAAACCCTCAAGCTTAAGGTTTTGGTGCACAACTCTTGTGCCTAAAACCCTAGCCACCTTAGGGCAACCCAAAAATCCTAGCGACCTCCATGTTAACATCCTCCGTGCAGCCACAATGTATATGCATCTTGATCTTCATGTTCTTACATCAATAATTGTACAATTATAAAAAAAATAAAATATAAACTACTTTGTACAAGAACACAAAAACCTAAAACTAAACAAATATGAAAAAATAAACAATCACAGAGGGTAATTGAATGACATGCATAAAGGCCACCTCTTAACAATTACATACCGTTAAAAGAAAGTACAAAAAAAAGCTATATAAGGCCAAGTATTCACCTATACATAACCATACCAATTATTACATACAATTTATCACATGAAATCATGAAAAATTCTTAGAGAAATTAACACCACATCATATAACATGTCATTAAAGCACAAAAATCATATTTGAATAAATACCTTAATTGCTCTGTAGTGGAGGAAAGGAGACTTTGATACCAATTATAGGATCCCAGTCTTAGATTTCATCGGACCAATGCAGTAGAAACAACTCTAGGACTAAGATCTAGCAAATACAGGCTTTTCAAAATTTTTGTGCTTTCTCACCACTTTGATTCCCAAATATGCCTGAAGATCAACTGAACAACTCTTGTGAGAGTGTATCTTGACTGAATTTTACTTGAGAACACAAAGGAAACAAATTATGAGGCCTAGGCAACTACGTAATCCTAATAGGTGTCCTAGATACTTTGCGTTTTGGCTCAGGGTAGGAGGCGTGAGGTTGACATAAATTCCAAGACAAGGGATACTATTCACATTTTTTGTCCTATACCTCTCTAAAGGTTTTGATTCAAACCCTAGTTGTTTATATACCTCCCTTGTTTCCTTATTAAACTATAACTTTGGACTTCTAGTTTCATTAAGATTCTTTTAATCCTTAATATAAATCTATTTGGACTTATATTTTAATTAGGTTTCTACAAACCTGATATAAATCTAATTAAACTCTTATATATCTGAGTCCAACTCAAATAAATACAAGGCCCTTTTAATTCCAAATTAAACTTTTAATTAATTAATGGACCCAATAAACCCAATAGCTTTATAGCCAAAAATTATTTAATTAATCTTATTAATTAAATATCAAGCCCATTCTTTTATTTATTTAATTAAACCCTTTTAATTAAATAACATGCCCATTTACAATTTAACACATTTAATTTAATATATGAAATTTTATTCTTAATGAAATCTCAATTAAATTAAATAATTATTTCTCATATTTTAGTCTCATGTTCAGATGATTTAATCAGTTCCTTAGAAGACCTTGATAGATATATTTAATTACAAGCTCTAATAGGTTTGTTCCAATACTTCATCATCTCATAACTATAATGGGTCTTACTTATTAACTTTAATCCATTCCACTATAGGCCCAAAGCTGTATTCTTGAATTAAATACTATTTACAGAAATCTTAATAATGTAATCTTATTAAATTAGATCTTTAAGCCCTATCTATTGAGCAATAGGTTTGTATAATTACCCTTCATGGAATACCAATAATTGGAGCTAGGTATAATTTACTATGTTACTCTTTCAATTACATCTTGAGTCCTTGGTACCAGTTTTACACCATTTAAATAGGTTGAGATTTATTAAAATAAATCTTAGTTATATGAACAACCTTTATTAAATACTTAGCCAAGATTTACCATTTAAAATCTTGTAAAACCATCAACGTGGTACTCTACAATCCTTTCAAAGTCATGAATTCCATATCTATGGTATAGTACTACTAGCATACAGATCTTACAATTTCAATTAGCTAACGTATTAACCTTTCTCTTTTAAATCTTACTTTTTATTCTAGTCAAAGACCATAGCCTATATATATACCAGAGGGTACACAACCCACTCAAGATTAAGGTAGGAATGCCTTTAATGCTCAATTGTGGTAATATATGTTGGGTTATGGTATTTCCACCAAATGTTGTGATTCCACGTGGTCTGTGATCAATGCATTCATTAATCCACTAGTGTCTTCATCTTGAAGTCTCCACTTCAAATGGTGATGCGTTCGAAACTAGCAAGTATATTAGTCGCACAAGTAATAAAGTCATAAGTAAAATATCGTTCCCACAAGGATTGGTTCTAATTAAATTTGTTATTAGACAGTAACAATAAACTAAATGGGGGGTTTTGTTAAATGATTAATTAAATGAAATACGAATGCAAATGAAGAATAACACAATCCAAAGTTAAATGAAGTGAGAAATAATCAATGAAAGAAACTTGGTTAAGGGATCATTCTCTACCACAAGATATGAATTTACGAATTAATTATAGAATTGTCATCCAATTACAACATTAAAATTATCAACCGCAGATAACAACAAGCTTTGGTACCACAATCTTTCCTTACTTTGTCATTAAATAAAACAAGCTCTTTATTTAATCTCTATCCATTTAAACGACCTATAACAAGCTTTCTAAATTTAATTCAATGGAAGCATTACGATAAGAAAAATTGGTTGATCTAAGCAATAAATGCACGAGTTCGGTACCACAATCTTTCCTTAAGTTATATTTTCCAATTGCAATCTCTTATCACAATTTTGCTACTAACGATTAGAAATTCAAAACAATTACAGACCAAGATTTCTACTTGTTTACGCCCAAAATATACTGCGGTTATTGTAGTATACGTTGAGGTGTCGAATCCACAAGGAGGCCTTCGATAAAAGAGGTTCGTAAAATAAAAATATTAAAAAGATAATAAAAATGTAAAATTTAACTTTGAAGTGATTAGTTCTAAAGAAAATTCAGTGTTAATAATTAGAAACAATCGATGGTAATTAAGAAGTAAGGCATCGAGAATCACTTATATGTTTTGTAAATCTAATCCCCACTTTAATTCAATAATTATAACTCAATTGAAAGTTTCATATCCCAAACAATCAATCGGAAAATATGTATAGTATAGCATAAATGATAAACACATGTATTTGATATGCATAAACTCTTTACAAGCAATATTTACCAACAACATTCATCCTTACAAGTTATCCAAGAGCGACAATATATCACATGACAATATTGCAGTAAAGGACTAAGTCATAAAACGAAACTACCAGTAACAATTATAATTCAACACGAATCACATAAAAAAAGCATGACTGAATTTATATGAAATTAAGAATTATAATTTCTGGATTAAAAAAAAATCACAAGATGAGAAAGAGTTTAACACAAACAAACATACAATCTTTATAGCCCTTGAGGTAGAATGAAAGTGGAGAAATAGATAAACTACACATACAAGTTCATCTCTAGCCTCACCAAGAGTTCTAGCCTAACTTACAATTCATTCTTATCATTTCTAAAGAGAAAATACAAGAGAGAATTGTAATATACAATGATAAAATGTGAACTCAAATGATTTTTTTCTCTCCCCCATTCAATTCCTCAAGTTGTCCTTAAATAGGTGATGAAATGGAACTATTACACCAAACCTCCACCAATTTTTCCACATTGTCGGCCACCAACTTGCAGCTGATTTTTGACCACCAAATGGACCGAATTGGGCTTTGTGGAAAACATGAAAGTTGTAGCATTTTGTCTCAGCTTTCCATGGCCACCAGATTCATGCAATTTGGACAAGTATTCTCTGAGATATGGCCCAAATACTGGGCATGGGTTGGGCTGAGAAACAACTACAATTTGGTTTTGTTGTGTCTCAATTTTGGCCCATCAAATGTTGGATTTGGGCTTTTGATTGTTCTTCAACTTTGTGTAAAATTGAGACATGTTGCTCCAGGTTCAATAATCTCTCCATTTTGATCTATATATTGAGAGTTGTGTCCATTTTATTAAACCTGAAAAAAATGATTTCCATTAATCACAATTTAGGACAATACTTTATTTCAAGATAAAGACTAAAGAAAATGCAAAAGAAATGAAACAAATGTAAAAGAGGCATAAGCAAAATAATTATGCTAAAATATCATAAAAGCTTTATAATACTGTCCAATTAGCATTAATTATTTATGCTTAAGAGTGTACTTTCATGCGTTTATCACTACTCTAGCAATAGACAACAACCAGATTCTAATTAGTTGGCCACCAAAATAAAATCAACAAGCAATCATAAGCATTGAATATGGGAAAATACAAGCAACTTCAATTAGAGAATCGGATAATAATTTCTTAAACAATCAACTCACAAAAACCATATCTAGGGCTTTGAAATCACCCTTAACCAAATCAGATTTAGTTACACATGTTCAAACACGTCAAAGGAAGGGAAACACTCAGCAAATCCCTTGAAAATCTCCTTCGTAGATGAATCTCCTTAGGATTGTAGTTCCTCTTCTTTCCAAGCCCCTCTTTCTCCTTCAAGAACTCCAAGAGATGAGAGAAATCAAGAGAGACAACCTCCAACTCATTCTCCCCCTTCTTGTTATCAAAATGAAACCCTATAATATGTTTATATACTCTGCTATAGTAACCTGCTACAGTGCCCCCTGAATAATAACATGCTATAGTGATTTGTAAAATTACAATTCTGCACTACTCACACTATTTTGATCATAACTTCTAATACACTAAATAGATTCATGAACCATAAATTTCTCTAGAAAATAGACTTCCAGAGCTTTCCAATGGTATATAGTACATCATCTATAAACCGGTTTTTATTGGTAAATCATTGAATACATTCACAACGATTAGTGAATTCCCACAGTCATTGTATATCAAGACAATTAAATCCGAGAAGTTGGTTGACTAGCAAAGGTGAAAATGAAGGGTTTTACTCCAATTTAGTGCGGGCTCCTTCAAAACTTCTATAAACATCAAAACCACACAAAAACATAAAAATACCAAGAAAAATAGCAAAGAAAAAAAGATGAATTTATATGAAAATAATATATAAATAGACACCTATCAAATTCCCCCAAACTTAGACTTTGCTAGTCCTCGAGCAACTAAAACGATATGAAAATAAGACTAAATCTAAACAGAATAAAAAAAATTAAAACACACAAATGCTTCAACTTGTAAATAGGCCTCAAAGATTGCACTTAATTATAACGCAACGAAAACTTCAAAATTAAGCACTTGATCAAGAATTTCATCTCAAAGATTAGTTTCGCTCCACTTCAATTCCTCAAGTGTGTAGAGCCATTCTCACCTAATCACTTGTAACTCGGATGAGTTTATGCATAAAAATGAATCATATTTAAGAGTGAAGATGTGTGCATAAATGAACCCCATAGGCATGCTTTTCAAGTCACTCTCCACTAATGTAGACAAGCACAACACTAAGAATCAAGTATGGCTTTATTAAGCTTGTAACGTTTGACTTGGGTGAAGGTATGATAAGGGATAATAATCTGGCTCAAATTACCCACAAACACATAAATCATTCAAGACTATGTAGAGCTCATCCCCATAACATAAATTCATTTCAATTCACCAAGTGATTCCCTCAAGCTTATTTAGAACACTTGATCTCTCTTTTTTCTTTTTTATAAAGCAAAAGAAACTGTACCCCTGCACATTGTTGTTTCATTCTTTTTAAGAACACTCAAGGGTATAGATCTCTTCTTCTTCTTCTTCTTTTGTTTTTTTCTTTCATTTTTTTAAACTACCCCTACCCCACATTCAAACAACACATTGTCTTCAATGCTTAAGCACATGGAAGATAAGTATATATTTTTTTCTTTTTTCTTTTTTTTTTAAACACAATAGAACTCACTTTCATTTCTCATGACACCACCCAACCTCCTTTAACTTTCCAAAACAATAGCAGAGCTCAAAATGTAATCATGAATGATCTACATGCTCATAGGTAAAGGATAAATTGTTTGAAAAAAAAAATTCGTTTGAGGTTACGAAATCTTTTAGTGAGTTAACAAGAAAAAAAAGCTTAAAGAGGCTTAAAGGGGTAACTAGGGATCAATTTCACTCAAGGTTGGCTAAGAAGGCTCAAACGGTCTAAAGATGGCCTAAATCATTTCCCTAATATTGAACAGTCGAGGATTTTGCCTCGAGTGACCATCAAACAAGTTCTAGTCATTGAAATCTGAAGAAACACTTAAATTGGATAAACCTTCTCTAATTAAACAAATAACTTAGTGATTATGGCCAAGTGCTCAATATTGTGCAAGGAATCAAAAGCAAAGCAAAAACCAATAAACATTTCAAGCACACAAATCTATGCATCATTTATCATTTTCCAAGAGTTATTCTCAATTCAATCATTGTCTTATCATCGGCCCATAAAATGAAAGAAAAGAGGTACGTGGCATTGTTAGACCTGAGTCAAGATTGTATGTTTTAATAATCCTTAGGACCAGTAGCTCGCAGCCTTAAGGTTTCCAGCTATATACCTTTATTATGAATGAACAAAACATGATACAAGACATTTTAAACAACAGTAAATAAACAAACTACAAATTTATTTAGGTAGAAAGCGTTTCAATGGTTAAAGAAACCCCATATTCTACCATTCTCAATTTTTCCACAATATTTTTTGAATCAGATCAGATAGAGACAAAAACACATAACAACTTTAAATTACATAAAACTAAACTTACTCATAAAATAATAAAATCCAACAGTCAGTAAACAAAAACAAGTTAGTTAGAATGGGTCTCAAAAGTTCAGAAGTTAGCCTCCTTATTCAGCCATTATGGATTGAAGAGATCCAGAATGTGTTTCAAGAGAACTTGAACTTTTTAAGCCACCACTATAAAAGGCAAGATTAGAAAATATTACCTAGGGTGAAAGTTAAAAGAAATAACCTGAAAAATCTCAAATAAACACAATAAAAGGAAAGCAAACAAAAGTGAAGCAAATCAGCAAATAAAGATTACAAGTGGAGCGTCAAATCCAATTTACGCCTCTTACTGCCTTCCGCAAACCAATCTATATGAGCTGTTACTAGATCAGGTGAATGGATAAATTGTTTTAGTTTGTCAATCAACTCCTTTGCAGTTGAAGCTATAACCAAGATTTGCCTTACCGACTGTGAGATAAAGTTTTGTTCTACAGCTTGATCAAGAAAAGATGACAAACCATCACAAAAATTATTGACAGTTAACTGACCAATGGGTTTCGATGGATGTTTAGTTGTGCCCAGAAGGTGATTTGAAATATTTCCTCTAATGTACCATAACCACCCGGCAAAGTTATAAATGCATCAGAGTTAAAAAGCATGTGTGCAATACGCTCATGCATGCTTCAGACCTGTAAGTCCTCCCCCATTGTGTTGCCTATGATGTGTCGTATAGCTAATAATTTAAGGATAATGCCAAGAACGTGGCTTCGTCCTAAGTTTGTAGCTATTGACACACACCCCATTAACCCAAGGCTACCCTCTCCATAAACCAAATGAATATGCCTCTCAGCTAATATCCTGCCAAGATCAAGAGCTGCTGTTGCAAACTCTCCATCTTTACCAAATTGAGATCCACAAAATATGCATATATTTAAGAATCGTCGAATTGGTGTTTTCTCCATTTCTACATGTGTCATAAGCATGTGTGAGACAATGATGAGCGTTAGGTGTTCTGATTTTGAACGTCAAAAGATGCTATAATAATGACAGTTAAAAAAATGGAGAATGGATGGATACACATGTAATGACCTCAGATTTGACACATGGGGATATTATTTCGATGGGGATTGCTCGATGCATATTTATTGCCCCAAGATTTGAAAAATTGAGATATGCTTTCGGCGGGGGCTGACAATACCTCCACACTTGTCTCTCACGTGTGCTTATGTTATGGGTAGTCGTCAAAAACATAACTTGAAATTAAAACAAACAATAACAACAACACAAAGACAACAATAATAATCAAATCAAACAAAACAAGAAAAATAAATTTCAACAATAATAACACACATTCAAATATCCAAGTAGTTATGATTGTGGCTCACATCTTCCTCTGGTTTTATGTCCAGTAACGGCTGAAATGCCTTCTATGGGTCAGGATAGGCTTCCCATCCACTTTTCTTATAAACTAGCAAACACGATCTTTTTTAGTCAGATTCCCTAGACTATAACGCTGCAGTTCATCATGAAATTGTGTCCATAAATTAAGCAATTCACGATAAACAAGTCCACAAGAATGTGACTCAAAAGTTAGTAAAACATTATCCAGAGTTTAATTACTCAGACCATTCTTAATGAACGAAAGTTTAGCTTCTCTATTCCTGGATAGAAAACCTAATGACCGATAACTCTGGTTACAATTCCATCGAGCACATTTATAACAAACTTGTAACCTCTTTGCTCTTCGCCTTTTGGCATAATAGCTCTTCGCCTTTTGGCATAATAGCTCTTCCCTGGACGAAGCATGTATACCGTAAGATTAATATCAGGCTCACCAGACAATCTTACCTTGGCTTCGATAAGCCACCAAATATCCACAAGCATTTTTAGGAGCATCAACATCCAAAGTCTAGTCATCGGTACTTTATAAATTTTGAATACAACATTTTGAGAAAGTGAAGGAAAATATTTACGAAGGTTTGATACAAAGATATTGATATCCATTGAAGAGGAGAAAATGACAGATATTACCGATAATGCATTTGAGTCTGTTCTTCTCCAAGATATGCACGCTTCAAACCTTCAGGCAATGGCTTTAGTTCCCATTTGGGTGTTTCCTCAAGCTATTGCATAAATGAGTGCAAAACATAGAATAATCAGATTAAACAAAAGAAAATAAAATAAAGACACATAAAACAAACAAAAGCACAATTGCAAATAAAAGTAAAAAACAAACAACAAAGCAAATGAGATAGATGGCAAAGAGAGATAAAACTTGCTCAATTATGATGGATAGAGCCCACGAGAGGAATCTTCTCGAGACAGAAAAATTGATCATTTCTACCTTCTTTTCTTCTTCTTTTTTTATCATTATTTTTTATTTTTCAAAAACATTGGGTTGCCTCCCAATAAGCACTTGGTGTAACGTCCTCAGCCTAACATTATCTACCCTCACCCATCAAGACAAGTTGGCTCATAGAGAGGTACCTCCTTGATGTCCTGCATCACTAAATTTTCATAGTAAGGCTTCAACCTATGTCCATTCACCTTGAATACTTTGTCAGTTATTAAGCTCTTGATTTCCACTGCACCATGAGAAAAGACATCAGTAATAAAAAAGGGTCCAACCCATCGAGAACGTAATTTACCTAGAAATAACTTGAGGTGAGACTGAAATAAAAAGACTTTCTATCCTACTTCAAAATTCTTTCGGGAGATCATCTTATCATGAAATACCTTATTTCTCTCCTTGTAAAATTTTGAATTCTCATAGGCATCATTTCGAAGTTCTTTCAATTCTTGCAGTTGAAGCTTCCTTTGTTCACCAGTAGCATCCATCTCTATAGTGCATCATCAAGTTGTAAGCTCCAATCTTTTCTAATCGGATTCACTTTCTTCTCGAGGACGGACTTGACTTCTCGATTTGAAACTTCAACTTGACCACTAGTTTGTGGATGATATGCAGTAGACACCCTGTGAGTGATGTCATATTTCTTGAGTAAGGATTCAAATGATCAGTTGCAGAAGTGTGTTCCTCTATCGCTAATATGGCTCTTGGTGTTCCAAAACTTGCAATAATGTTAAATTTCATAAAATCTACAACAGCTTTAGAATCATTAATTCTCGTAGCTTTTGCTTCCACCCATTTAGAAACATAATCCATAGCAAGTATAATGTAAACATTACCAAAAGATGAAGGAAAATGACCCATGAAATTTATACCCCACATATCAAAAATTTTAATAATAAGTATAAAGGTTTGTGGCATTTTATTTTTGGCACATAAATTACCTGTCCTTTGATAATAGTCATAAGCTTTGCAAAAGAGATATGCATCTTTGAACAATGATGGCCAATAGAATCCGCAATCAAGAACTTTGAGGGTTGTTCTTTTTGGTCCAAAGTGACCTCCACATGCATAAGAGTGACAGAAGGTTAAAATTGAATTAAATTCAGATTCAGAAATGCACCTTCTTATCACTTGGTCAGAACAATGCTTCCATAAGTATGAATCATCTTATATGTACTGCTTGGCAATGTTTTTGATCTTGTCTCTTTGAGCTCGAGTCAAGTCATGTGGTAGCTTCTTGGTAACTAAGTAGTTGACAATATCTGCATACCAAGGAGCTACTACACTTGGAGACAGTAATTGTTCATTCGAAAAACTTTATTGTAATGGTAGTGCATCCTCACCATGGACAAGGTGACTAAGATGGTCTGCAACTAAGTTTTCACTTTCTATATTATCTCTACTCTCTAAGTCAAATTCTTGTAAGAGTAGTATTCACCTGATAACCCTTGGTTTAGCATCTTTCTTTGTGAGCAAGTACCTCAAGGCTGCATGATCGGAATAAACGCTTACTTTAGTACCAATCAAATAAGCACGAAACTTTTCTAAAGTAAAAATAACCACTAATAGTTCTTTCTTAGTGGTGGAATAATTAAGTTGAGCATCATTTAAAGTCTGAGCTGCATAGTAAATGGCATGTGGAATCTTGCCAATTCGTTGACCCAAGACGACGCCCACAACATAGTCACTTGCATCGCACATGATCTAGAATGGATGATCCCAATTTGGAAATTGGATCACTGAAGCCGAAGTCAAGAGTTCCTTCAGTTTCTCAGATGCCTTATTACATTTCTTATCAAATTCAAAAGTCATATCATTTGCAGTAATCTGCATATGGGCAATGCTATCTTAGAAAAATCTTTTATGAACCTATGATAGAAACCTGCATGACCAAGAAAAGAACAAATATCTCGCACACTTGTTTTGTTTTAGGGGGGTTGGTGGGGGGGTGGTGGAGGGAGGGTTTGGGAGGGGGTGGGTGGTAAGGTACATATAAGGTCTATCTTAGATTTATCAACTTTTATGCTCTTAGCAGAAATAACATGTCCCAAAACTATACCCTGATCTACCATAAAATGACATTTTTTTCAATTCAGAACAAGGTTAGTTTCTATACATGTTTGAAGTATAAGTGTGAGGTTGTCAAGCATTTATCAAAAGAATCACAAAAAACACTAAAGTCATTCATAAATACCTCAATGATGTTCTCGACATAATGAGAGAAAATACTTACCATACACCTTTGGAAAGTGGCAAGGGCATTGTAAAGACCAAATGGCATGCATCGATAGGCAAATGTACCAAATGGCCATGTGAATGTAGTTTTCTATTGGTCCTTAAAGGCAATGACGATCTGATTATATCCTGAGTAACCACCAAGAAAACAATAGTGAGAATGACCTACTAACCTCTCAAGCATTTGATCAATGAATAGCAAGGGAAAGTGATCCTTGCAAGTTGTTGAATTGAGCTTCCAATAATCAATACAAACTCGCCACCTAGTTTGGATAGGAGTGGGAAATAGCTCATTATTATCATTCTTAACCACTGTAACAGTAGATTTCTTGGGAACAACTTAGACTGGGCTCACCCACTTGCTATCTGAAATTGGATAAATCACACCCACATCTAACAGTTTGAGGATCTCTTTCTTGACAACTTCCATCATGGGAGGATTCAACCTCCGATGTGCTCCTCTAGTGGGCTTGGATCCTTCTTCTAACAAGATACAGTGCATGCATATGGCTGGGCTAATACCTTTGATGTCAGCAATTGTCCACCCAATAGTTGTTTTATGATCTCTAAGCACTTGCATGAGTTTCTTTTCTTATAGTGGTGCAAGGCCCTTTGCTATTATAACCGGCAAAGTATCTTTCTCACCCAAGAATACATGCTTCAAATGATCTGGAAGAGGTTTAAGCTCTAGGGTAGGGTCTTTTCATCATAGAAGGAAGAAGTTTCTCATTAGATAAAGGTAATTCAATGTAAAAAAACATCATATCTTTTTGTGGTTATAGCTATAGTCTCATCAAAGCTTGCCACAACTTCCTTCACTTCTTTAGACACTTGTATCAACCTTCTTGGTTCTTTGGAATTTTTTGTCCCTATGTGCTCACTAATAGCTACTTCCAATCCATCCTTGCAAGTTAACTCAAAAAGTCGTTGTGCCAAAGAATCAATAACATCAACTGCAAAAATAAAATGCAAGTCACTAGGGTACCTCATTACCTCAAAAATATTGAAACAGATCACCTCGCCATCAAAGTCCATGGTGAGAGTGCCATCGTGAACATCAATCTCGGTTCGGGTAGTTTTCAAGAATGGTCTCCCTAAAAGAATCGATGTTAGATTGGGAGATGTCTCATCCTCCATTTCAAGAACATAGAAGTCTACTAGGAAAACCAACACATCTTCCACAACTCCCTTGGGATATGCATTAGAACAATCAGCAAGTGGAATGATAATACCAATTTTTGCAAGGGGTCCAATATTCAAAGAAGCATAAATAGATTATGCCATGACGTTAATAGATGCTCCTAAATCTAACATAGCTCTTTCAAACTTGGTATTACCAATGGTGCATGGAATGGTAAATGTACCTGGATCATTACACTTTGGAGGAATTTTTCTTTTTAGTATAGCTGAAACATTTTCCTCCACATTACTTTCTCATTTCCTTTTAACTTTCTCTTGTTGGTGTATAACTTCTTGAGAAATTTTGCATAACCAGGCACTTGCTTGATAGCATCCAAATGTGGTATATTTACCTCGATCTTGCGAAAAGTCTCCAATATTTCCTGTTCTTATTCATTCTTCTTTGATTTTGCAAATCTGCTAGGAAAAGGTGGAGGAGTAACAAAAGAAGGAATAGGAGTTTTAAGATTACCTTAGAAGATGATGTTTTGCTCATGGCGGAAGTGGTGTCATCCCCTTCGTTAGATTGTAACTTTTTTTGTTGGACCTCTAATTACTTTCCACTTCTCAAAATTACCGCACTAGCATTCTCTCTTGGATTGATCACTGCTTGAGAAGGTAATTTTTTCGAGCCTTGACCCTCGAATTTGTTCATGTTAGTAGCCAATTGGCCCATTTGACTTTTCAGGTTTGGATACTTGCCCTAGTTTCCTATTGAAATTGCATTGTGTTAGTGGCAAGTGCTTTAACAATGTCCTAGAGAGACATACCTGAGTTTTGTGGAGTTGGTTGTGGTGCTAATTGTGGTGCTGGTTATGGTATTGGTGGTGGTTGCATTTGAAATGGTTGTTGCACTCTTGGTTGATTGAAACCTGGTGGTCGTTTGGTATGGCATTTGGAGTAATTGATTGACGATTCCTATAACTAAAATTGGGGTGATATCTTCATCTAGCATTGTAAGTATTAGAGGAGGGGTCACACCTTTGCCTTGGTTGTCCTGGAAATCCACCCATGGCATTGGCTTGTTCCATCTCTCCTTCTTGTAAAGTTGGACACATGTCGAGTGGATGCTCCGTGGTATAACATATTCCACATGCATAAGATTGCTGCAAATTTAGTACAGCCATTTGTTTCATATAAGAGGTAAGCTGAGAAAGTTACTGTTCAATGTTTGGAGTACTTACCTCATTTACTTTCTTTGGTAGTCGTGGCTCAAATCGGCTACTGAATTGTTGGGAGTTCACTGCCATGTTGGCAATCAAATATTTTGCAGCTTCTGGTGTTTTATTAACTAGTGCTCCTCCACTAGCAGCATCAATCATACTCCTATCCATTGGCATGAGACTCTCATAGAAATATTGAATAAGGAGTTGATCAATAATTTGGTGGTGTAGATAGCTAGCACATAACCTTTTAAATCTCTCCCAATATTCATAAAGTGATTCTCCATTGTGTTGTCGAATACCACAAACGTCTTTTCTAATGTTTATAGCTTTGAGGTGAGAAAGTATTTCTCTAAAAAGAGTTTTCTTATCTCATTCCACATGGTGATGGTACCTAGTGGTAGATAGTATAGCCACTCTTTCGCTGAATCTATAAATGAGAATGGAAAAGCTCTCAATTTTATTTGCGCCTCAGAATTGCTAGTTGGCTTCATACTTGAGCATACCACATGAAATTCTTTGAGGTGTTTGTTAGGATCCTTTTCTGCAAAACCAAGAAATGTAGGCAAGAGATGAATTAGTCTAGATTTAAGTTCAAAATCTACCTCAAGGTTGGGATTTATGTATAGCGGTTGTTGATCAATAATTGGAGCCGCTAACTCCTTAAGAGTCTGATTGTTTTGCACCTTCATTACTTCTGATTCAGATTTGATTGAACTGTAGGAAGATAGAAAGGAAGTATGTCGTGCAAGGTCAAATTCCTTGAGGTGGAGTTGAAATTGACCGACTTAGTCTTAAATTGGAGGATTCGAGAAACTCCTTAATTCGCTTAACTCATTAGTCCGCTTCTCCCTCAGACATGAAAACCCAAACACAAACAAACAAAAATAAAAATCAAGAGTCAATAGCAAAAACAAAATAACAAATCGATTAGAAAATCATTCCCCGGCAATGGTGCCAAAAACTTGATACATTCGAAACTAGCAAGTATACTAGTCACACAAGAAATAAAGTGATAAGTAAGAAATCGTTCCCGCGAGGATTGGTTCTAATTAAATTTGTTATTAGACAGCAACAATAAACTAAATGGGGGGTTTTGTTGAATGATTAATTAAATGTAATACAAATGCAAATAAAAAATAACACAACGCAAATTTAAATGAAGTGAGAAATAATCAATGAGAGAAACTTGGTTAAGGGATCGTTCTCTATCACAAGATATGAATTTGCGCGAATTAATTGTAGAAGTGTCATCCAATTACAACATTGAAATTATCAATCGTAGATAACAACAAGCTCTGTTGCCCCAATCATTCCTTACTTTGTTGTTAAATAAAACAAGCTCTTTATTTAATCTATCCATTTAAACAACCTAGAACAAGCTCTCTAAATTTAATTCAATGGAAGCATTACGACAAGAAAGATAGGTTTGATCTAACCAATAAACACACAAGTTCGGATTATTTAACTTAGGTTATATTTTCCAATTGCAATCTCCAATCACAATTTTGCTACTAACGATTAGAAATTCAAGAGAATTATAGATCAAGTTTTTTACTCTAGCAATAGACAACAACTAGATTCTATTTAGTTGACCACCCAAATAAAATCAGCAAGCAATCATAAGTATTGAATATGGGAAAGTACAAGCAACTTCAATTACAGAATCGGATAACAATTTCTTGAACAATCAACCCACAAAAACCATATCTAGGCCTTTGAAATCACCTTCAATCAAATCAGATTTAGTTACACATGTTCAAACACGTCATAAATACAATTCAACATAGAGACATTCCAGAAAATGAAAAGGAAAGGAAACACTCAGCAAATCCCTTAAAAATCTACTCCGTAGATAAATCTCCCTAGGATTGTAGTTCTTACTCTTTCCAAGCCCCTTTTTCTCCTTCAGGAACTCTAAGAGATAAGAAAAATCAAGAGAAACAACCTCCAACTCGTTCTCGTCCTTCTTTTTATCAAAATAAAACCCTAAAATATGTTTATATACTCTGCTACAGTAACCTACTACAGTGCCCCAAATAATAACATGCTATAATGATTTGTAAAATTATAATTCTACACTACTCACACCAATTTGATCATAACTTCTGGTACACTAAATGGATTCATGAATCATAAATTTCTCTAGAAAATAGGCTTCTAGAGCTTTCCAATGGTATATAGTATATCATATGGTTTATTGTATATCAATATAATTAAATTCGAGAATTTGGTTGACTAGCAGAGGTGAAAATGAAGGGTTTTACTCCAATTTAGTGCAAGCTCGTCCAAAACTCCTACAAACATCAAAACCACACAAAAATATAAAAATACCAAGGAATGTAGCAAAGAAACATAGACGAATTGATATGAAAATAATATATAAATAGACACATATCAAATGGTTAGAGACTTACCATTTTCCCATTTAAGATAAACAACACTACAACCTTGTCCAAATAAAGTGTCCGGCTTTTGTTTATAGGTTGTGAACTAGTTTTGAGCTACGATAAAGTTCTAAATCTCCTATATTTCATGTATATAGAACGTTATCAATGTACAAGCTCTAAAGCCTTTAGTCATTGATACAATCATATTTAGGCAATTTATAAATAATAACTTTTATTTATTTATAACAATATTGTTTACATTTTACAGAAATACACCCATACTCTTAGGGTAGATTTCTAACAAACAAGAACATTTATATGGTAAATAAATAGCTATGCTAACTAGATAAAAAGTAAATATAACATAAATAAGTTTTGTATTACCTCAAACAAGGGAAAAAAAATTCGACTACTGTCATATTGTCTTGAGGTTGATTAAAGTAAAGAGATCAAGTCTCATACTAAGTTAATTGAGCCATCAACTCTGTCTACACCCTTTGTTTTCAACACAATTTGAAGGCATTGGAATCTTTGCAGGATCAAAAGAAAACATTCTAAATAAATAAGGCTAGGAGAATATTTTAGTGTTTTGTTTTTCATTCTAGAGTATATAAAATTATATTTAAAATATAAAAGCTATGCAATTATCATGATGTTTGAACTACATTTTAAGAATGAAGCAAATTAAGGTAGTTTTATTGATCAGCAAGAATGAACAAGAATATAATAATATATATGTGAATGATTAAACAACAATGCCAACTCACTTTTGAAATCACATAAATATTCGCATTTATCCATATGTTATAAATCATGTAAAAAGATATATATAAATGTAGCCAAGTTGATATCCACATGTCAAAGTATAACAATAATGACATAATACATATTTTAATGTAACACGAAGAAAGAAATAGAAAATTGGCAACACACTTTCATAACTTATTCAAGTTTACATTTCTATTGTTTATAAATTCATACATTTATAACTCATGCAAGTACAATGACTTAATAAATGTTATACTCTAGATCACAAAAATGTCACATAAATATATATTCACAATGTAAAGAAGTAGAAATCAATCCACTAACCATATCATAGTTAAACTGTCACGCCCTAAAATCTCTTATTTAGAGACTTTAAGGGTGATTGATTAAGAAAAATAATAAAAAGACATCATCAATATCTCACCTTTTTTTTATCATTTTCCAAGTCATACATATATTTATACATATCACATGAATCCATTACAATATCTGGCTATTTGTTCAAGATAAACTTTACATACACTGATGACCACACTTAGAATATGGGCTGATAATCACATAATAAAATTACCTATCACAATTTAGGCTAGTCAAAACTTTTTTCAAAACCACCGCATGCATGTAAACGCCCAGACTTCCCAGGAAAGGTCTGGAACACCACTAGTACAAATATCTTTTTGTACACTTGTGAGGGGAGGGGGTGAGCATATAGCCCAATAGGAAAGATTCTAACATTATAGTAAATCACAAGCTTTCAAATCGTTACTCAATTACATAGTTACACAACCAATTATAATAAGTCAAGCAATCATTCTCATTCACACATCAAGGTATCACTTATTCACTTAACAATTAAAATCTTTCATCTAAAGTTTCCCTTACACTCGTATCCAAACGGCCCATCCAAGGTCTAACATTTCAAGTCTATATTCGTGTTTTCCTTGGATCCGTATCCAAGTCGGCCCATCCAAGGTCCAGCACATCAAGTTTATATCCATGTTCCCCTTGGATCCATATGTAAGACGGTCCATCCAAGGTCTAACACATCAAGTTTATATTCGTGTTCCCCTTGGATCTGTATGCAAAACGGCCCATCCAAGGTCCAACACATCAAGTTTATATTTGTGTTCCCCTAGGATCCGTATGCAAGACGGCCCATCCATGGTCCAACACTAAGAATTTCATATTCGCATTCTCCTTGGATCCGTATCCAAAACGGCCCATCCAAGGTCCAATGCATACACTTATAAACCTTTCAATATAATTGCCAAAATAAGTCTCAAAATAATACAATTTTCATAAAAATCCAGACCTGTTAGGAGGGGTCGGGTCGGTTCTGTAATTCCGCTCGACAGTCGACACTTTAATAACTCGACACTCGACACTCAACACTTACATGTTGAGTCGTGCATACGACACTCAACACATTCAAAACAGACACTTGACACATTCCAAACAGACACTTGACACATTCAAAACAGACACTCAACACATTCAAAATAGAAACTCGACACATTCAGAACAGCCACTCGACACATTCAAAACAGCCACTCGACACATCCACTCGACAATCGACAAATCCACTCGACACTCGACACGTAAGTGTTGAGTTGTGTCAGATTAAATATTAGTCTCAAAATATACGAAGGTGTGAACCTGCTCGAATATGTCGATTGAACAATAACATTTCCAAATTTTGACCTCTAATTTAAAAAATTCATCAAAATTTCATTTTAAATCCAAATTCCATGAAATCAATGGCTATTTAAAGCTTCATATGTCTATTTTCTAGACAATAAAAAAAAAATTGTACAAATCACAATCCAGAAAAATGCAGCAGCTGAAAGAACATAGGACAGTCACATGAATCACAACTTCCATCAAGAACAACATCTCCTTCACTTCATACGCACATAATTTCACAAGTAATTCATCATCCAAGCAACAAACAATCAATTTAACCATAAATCACATGTATTACAACCCATATCAATTAAGAATAACAAAAATAAATAACACAATTTAAGCATAGTGTTAGAAAATCCCTACTTGGTTTCCAAGCCTATAAACCTCTTTGATTTTTCCTTTCTTTTCCTCTCTTTTTCTTCCTTCTCTTATTCCTCTTCTCCTTCTCTTTTTCTTTGTAACCGTAAGACTCTCCTCTTCTATCCTCAAATGGAAGAAAAACCCCCCTTCTGGAACCCTCATGTCTCTCTTATATATACAAGGCCTTAATTCATGGGCCTTAGCCCACCTATTTTACCAAACCCATTTAATCCTTAGCAAATTCTAGCACAAGCCCATAACTATAATCCAACCCAATTCTCATATATTTAAACATGGTTTTACAACTACTTCATGGCCTAAAGCCCATCAAATTCAAATAAAATTACTCAAATACCCTTAGGCGTAGTTTTTAATTTTGTAACATATATATACATACATTTTTTTTTGGAACACTACAACCTACCCTCCTAAAAAAAATTTCGTCCTCGAAAATTGAAAATATGAGTAAGAAGTTACCTCTTGCATTCAAAAGCTCAGGGTACTTTCTTTGAATCTCTGACTGTAACTCCCATGTGGCCTCTTTAATGCCATGATGCTTCCACAAGACCTTGATTAACGGAATGGTCTTGTGACGTAGGACTTGCACTCTCGTGTCCAAGATTTGAATAGGAACCTCTTCATATGAAACATCTTGTTGAATATTCAACTCACTCCAATCTAGTACATGTGTTGGGTGAGGCTAATACTTCCTTAGCATCGATACATGAAATGTGTTATGAATTCCCGATAAACGTGGCGGCAATGCTAGCTCATAAGCTACTTCGCCAACCCACCTTGGAATTTCAAATGGGCCAATGTAGCATGGAGCAAGTTTACCTTTCTGTCCAAAATGCATCAAACCTTTTCGCGGAGACACTTTTAAAAACACATGGTCACCCACTTTGAATTCTAACGGTCGTCTCCTTTTGTCTGCATAGCTTTTCTGTCGACTATGAGCTATAAGTAAACGTTGACGTATCAACTTCACCTTTTTAGATGTCTCTCGTACAAACTCGGGTCCTAATAAGGTAGATTCTCCCACTTCTACCCAATATAAAGGGGACCTACATGGCCTACCATAGAGTGCCTCAAAAGGTGTCATTCCAATACTTGATTGATAACTGGTGTTGTATGCAAATTCCACAAGTGGTAGATGATCCTCCCAATTACCTTGAAAATCCATCACACAAGCTCTCAACATATCTTCCAAAATTTGAATAGTGCACTCTGATTGACCACCAGTTTGAGGATGGAAAGCTGTACTAAATAACAATTGTGTACCTATAGCACTTTGAAGGCTTTGCCAAAATTGAGCTGTAAACTTAGGATCTCTATCTGACACCACTGAAATTGGAACTCTATGCAATCTCACAATTTCTTTAATGTACAGCCGACTCAAAACATCCACCGAATCGGTTGTACGAATAAGAAGAAAATGTGATACCTTTGTTAACCTATCCACAATCACTCATATTACATCCTTTCCTTTCAAAGAACGTGGTAATCCGTAACAAAATCCATGGTTATGTAGTCCCATTTCCATTCTGCTATAAGAAGTGGTTGGAGTAATCCTGTAGGTCTTTGATGCTCAGCCTTTACTTGTTGGCAAGTAAGGTATCTGGACACATATTCAACAACATCCCTCTTCATTCTTTTTCACCAAAACTGTCGATGTAAGTCATGATACATCTTGGCACCACTAGGATGAACAACAAATTTAGAGTGATGAAATTCCTTGTCTTAATACCACATGGCCTAAAAATTTTACTTCTGATAGCCAAAATTCACAGCTTGGCGTAAAGACAATGCTCTCTTAGTGTTTGAAGTGCTATATGTAGATGTTGCTCATGTTCAACTTCAGATGAAGAATAAATAAGGATATCATCCACAAAAACAATTACAAATTGATCCAAGTGAGGTCTGAAAATACGGTTCATTAAATCCATAAAGGCAGCAGGAGCATTAGTTAGTCCAAATGGCATGACCAAAAACTCATAATGCCCATGACGGGTACGAAAAGTGGTCTTTGGTATGTCTCCTTCCTTTATTCTCAACTAATGATAGCCTGAACGAAGATCTATCTTGGAAAAACAACAAAATCCTCTTAGCTAGTCGAACAAATCATCGATCCTAGGTAAAGGATATTTGTTTTTCACTGTGACCCGATTTAACTGCATGTGATCGATACATAAACGCAAAGAACCATCTTTTTTTTTTACAAACAATGCTGGTGCACCCCAGGGAGAAGTACTGGGTCGAATGAATCCTTTTTCTAACAATTCTTCTATTTGTAGCTTTATCTCCCTCAACTCTGCTGGAGCCATTCGATAAGGAGCAACTGATATGGGTGCCACACCTGGATACACCTCGATAGCAAACTCCACTTCTCTAGTTGGAGGTAACCCGGGCAACTCTTCAGGAAAAACATCAAGAAAATCACTTACCACACGAGGAAGTTCAGAAAGCCCTTTATTAGTCTCTTTTACTAATATACTTGTTATCATGTTCCTAACCCCTTTCTTGTTTTGCGACCCAAGCAGAGGGTAATGCAATAATGCATATTTGTCCCCATAAAAACTGAAAATGATCCTCTCAGGCGTGTGAATTATCACTTTCTTCTTGTAACAGTCTAATAACACTCGATAAGTCGACAACCATTCCATACCTAGTATCATATCATACTCAGTGAAATGCATAAGTATCAAATCAAATGACAACCTGTGCCCATTGATCTTTATCACACAAGAACGACATATCCTCCCAACTTCTAAGGTACTGCCCATGAGTGACTCCACATGTAATACATAATCCAACAAATCAAACTCTAATCCTAATACAGATGCAAAATGAGTAGATATAAAGGAATGAGTTCTCTGTCTCTTAGTTGAACGATTATGCTATCTCATTCCTCTAGAAGGTGATAAGTGTCTATTTATATATCATTTTCATATCAATTCGTCCATGTTTCTTTACTATATTCCTTGGTATTTTTATGTTTTTGTGTGATTTTGATGTTTGTAGGAGTTTTGGAGCAACTTGCACAAAAATGGAGTAAAACCCTTCATTTTCACCTCTGCTAGTCAACCATCATCTCGGATTTAATTGTATTGATATACAATGAACCCGATGACATATCATATACCGTTGAAAAGCTCTCGAAGTCTACTTTTGGAGAAATTTACGGTTTATGAATCCATTCAGTGTACCGAAAGTTGTAATCAAAACAGTGTGAGAAGTGTATAGAAATGTAATTCCACACATCATTGTAGCATGTATAATACGGGAGACTGTAGCAAGTTACTGTAGCAGAGTATTTAAACACATTTTAGGGTTTTATTTTCATAACTTGAAGAGGGGAAAACGTGGGAGGAGGCTGCATTTCTGGATTTCTCTCATCCCTTGGAGTTCTTGAAGGAGAAAGAAGATTTTGAAAGAGGAGGAACTACAATTCCAAGAAGATTCATCTACAAAGAAGATTTTCAAAGAATTTGCTAAGTTCTTTCTTTCCTTTTCAATTCTGGAATTTCTCTGTATTGTATTTGTTATTCTGATTGGAATATGTGTAACTAAATCTGAATTGGTTGAGGGTGATTTCAAAGCCCTTGATATGGATTTTGTGAGTTGATTGTGTAAGAAATTGTTATCCAATTCTCTAATTGAAGTTGCTTGTATTTTCCCATATCTAATGCTTATGATTGCTTACTGATTGTATTTGGAATGGCCAACTGAATATAATCTGTTGTTGTCTATTGCTAGATTAGAAATCTTGATCCGTAATTGTCATGAATTTCCAATCATTAGTAGCAAAATTGTGATCAGAGATTGCAATTGAAAATACAACCTAGGTTAAATAATCCGAACTTGTGTGATTATTGCTTAGATCAACCTATCTTTCTCATCGTAATGCTTCTATTGAATTAAACTTAGAGAGCTTGTTCTAGGTTGTTTAATGGATAGAGATTAAATAAAGAGCTTGTTTTATTTAACAACAAAGTAAGGAAAGATTGGGATAACAGAGCTTGTTGTTATCTACGGTTGATAACTTCAATGCTGTAATTGGATTACAATTCTATGTTAATTCACAAATTCATTCTTGTGGCAGAGAATGAACTCTTAACCAAGTGTCTCCCATTGATTTTTCATTCAAATTTACTTTCTGTTTTGTTATTCTTTACTTGCATTCTTATTTCATTTAGTAAAGCATTCAACAAAAATCCCCCCCTGTTTAGTTTATTGTTGCTGGAAATAACAAATTCAATTAGAATCAATCCTCGTGGGAACGATATCTTACTTATCACTTTATTACTTGTGCGACTAGTATACTTGCTAGTTTCGAACGCATCAAGTTTTTGGCGCCGTTGCCGGGGATTGATTTTCTAATCAATTTGTTATTCTGTTTTTTACTACTGATTCTTGATTGTTATTTCCTGATTGTTTGTGTTTAGGCTTTTATGTCCGAGGGAGAAGCAGATCAACGACTTAAGAGAATTAAGGAGTTTCTCCAATCCTCGAATTTAAGGCTAAATCGGTCAATTTCAACTCCACCTCCAGAATTTGACCTTGCACGACCACTTCCCTCCCATCTTCTTGCAGTTCAATCAAATCTGAATCGGAAGCAATGGCAATGGAAAACGATCAGACTCTTAAGGAGTTAGCGGCTCCAATTATTGATCAACAACCGCTATGCATAAGCACCAATTTTGAGATAGATTTTGAACTTAAATCTGGACTGATTCATCTCTTGCCTACATGTCATGGTTTTGCAGGAGAGGATCCGAACAAACACCTCAAAGAATTTCATGTGGTATGCTCAAGTATGAAGCCAACCGGCGTTTCTGAGGAGCAAATTAAATTGAGAGCTTTCCCATTCTCATTAGCAGATTCGGCAAAAGATTGGCTATACTATCTACCACCAGGTACCATTACCACTTGGAATGAGATGAGTAAACTCTTTTTGGAGAAATACTTTCCAGCCTCGAAAGTTACCAATATTAGAAAAGATATTAGTGGCATTCGACAACACAATGGAGAATCACTTCATGAATATTGGGAGAGATTTAAAAGGTTATGTGCTAGCTGTCCAAACCACCAAATTAGTGATGGACTCCTAATTCAATATTTCTATGAGGGTCTCCTACCCATGGAAAGGAGTATCATTGATGCTGCGAGTGGTGGAGCACTAGTTAATAAAACACCGAACGTGGCAAGACGTTTGATTAGTGACATGGCAGCGAACTCCCAACAATTCAGCAGTCAATTTGAGCCACAACTACCAAAAAGAATAAATGAGGTAAGTACTTCAAACATTGAACAACAACTTTGTGAACTTACCTCTCTTGTAAAAAAAATGGCTGTAGGACATATGCAGCAATCTTATACATGTGGAGTATATTCTGCCATGGACCATCCAACCGACATGTGTCCAACTTTGCAAGAATGAGATACAGAACAAGCCAATGCCCTGGGTGGATTTCCAGGACAACCAAGGCAAAGGTATGACCCTTTCTCCAATACTTACAATGCTGGATGGAGAGATCACCCTAATTTAAGATATAGGAATCATCAACCAATTGCGCCAAATGCCATACCACATCGACCACCAGGTTTCAATCAACCAAGGGTGCAGCAACCATTTCAAGCACAACCACAACCAGCACCACAACCAGCTCCACAAAATTCAGGTATGTCTCTCCAGGATACTGTTAAAGCACTTGCCACTAACACAATGTAATTTCAGCAGGAAACTAGGGCAAGTATCCAAAACCTGGAAAATCAAATGGGACAATTGGCCACTAACATGAGCAAATTTGAGAGTCAAAGCTCAGGAAAATTACCTTCTCAGCCAGTGATCAATCCAAGAGAGAATGCTAGTGCTGTAACTTTGAGAAGTGGGAAACAATTAGATATTCCACCAAAGAAATCACAAATTGATGAAGGGGATGATACCACTTCTACCATGAACAAAACATCCACTTCTAAGGTAAATCCTAAAACTTCCATTCATTCATATGTTACTCCTCCACCTTTTCCTAGCAGATTTGCAAAATCAAGGAAGGAGGAAAAGAACAAGAAATCCTGGAAACTTTTCGCAAGATCGAGGTAAACATACCACTTCTGGATGCTATCAAGCAAGTGCCTCGTTATGCAAAATTTCTCAAAGAGTTATGCACCAACAAGAGGAAGTTGAAAGGAAATGAGAAGGTAAGTGTGGGGGAAAATGTTTCAGCTGTATTGCAAAGAAAAATTCCTCCGAAATGCAAAGATCCAGGTACGTTCACCATTCCATGCACCATTGGCAATACCAATTTTGAAAGAGCTATGTTAGATTTAGGAGCATCAATTAATGTCATGCCTATTCTATTTATGCTTCCTTGAATCTTGGACCCCTTGCGAAAACTGGTATTGTAATTCAACTTGCTGATCGTTCTAATGCATATCCCAAAGGAGTTGTGGAAGATGTGCTTGTGCAGGTAAATCAATTGGTTTTTCCAGCAGACTTCTATGTTCTGGAAATGGAGGATGAGACATCTCCCAATCCAACACCGATTCTTTTGGGGAGGCCATTCTTGAAAACTGCCCGAACTAAGATTGATGTTCATGATGGCACTCTTACCATGGATTGATGGCGAGGTGATTCGTTTCAATATTTTTGAGGCAATGAGGTACCTAGTGACTTGCATTCTGTTTTTGCAGTTGATGTTATTGATTCTTTGGCACAACAACTTTTTGAGTTAACTCGCAAGGATGCATTGGAAGTAGCCATTAGTGAGCACATTGGGGCAAAAAATTCCAGAGAATCGAGGAAGTTGATACAAGTGTCTAAAGAAGTGGAGGAAGCTGTGGCAAGCTTGGATGAGACTATAGCTATCACCACAATAGGTATGATGTTTCGTACATTGAATTGCCTTTATCTAATGAGAAACTTTTTCCTTCTGTGATGAAAGCACCTGCCTTGGAGCGTAAGCCTCTTCCAGATCATTTGAAACATGTATTCTTGGGTGAGAAGGATACTTTGCCAGTAATAGCCAAAGGCCTTACACCATTACAAGA
>SNVD02008024.1:0-31899 GCA_013180625.2 Boswellia sacra | reverse complement strand
TCCATGTTTCTTTGCTATATCCTTGGTATTTTTATGTTTTTGTGTGGTTTTGATGTTTGTAGGAGTTTTGGAGCAACTTGCACAAAAATGGAGTAAAACCCTTCATTTTCACCTCTGCTAGTCAACCATCTTCTCGGATTTAATGGTATTGATATACAATGAATCCGATGACATATTATATACCGTTGGAAAGCGCTCGAACTCTATTTTCTGGAGAAATTTACGGTTTATAAATCCATTCAGTGTACCAAAAGTTGTAATCAAAACAGTGTGAGAAGTATAGAAATGTAATTCCACAAATCACTGTCGCATGTATAATACGTGACACTGTAGCAGGTTACTGTAGCAGAGTATTTAAACACATTTTAGGGTTTTATTTTCATAACTTGAAGAGGGGAGAACGGGGTGGAGGCTGCAGCTCTGGAATTCTTTCATCTCTTGGAGTTCTTGAAGGAGAAAGGAAGCTTGGAAAGAGGAAGAACGACAATCCAAAGAGAATTACATCAAATTTGCTAAGTTTTTCCCTTCCCTTTCATTTTCTGGAATGTCTCCATGGTGTATTGTATTTACCACGTTCTTAAACATGTGTAACTGAATCTGAATTGGTTGAGGGTGATTTCAAAGCCCCTGATATGTTTTTTGTAAGTTGATTGTGCAAGAAGTTGTTATCCAATTCTCTAATTGAAGTTGCTTGTATTTTCCCATGTCTAATGCTTATGATTGCTTGCTGATTGTATTTGGAATGGCCAACTGAATATAATTTGGTTGTTGTCTATTGCTAGAGTAGAAATCTTGATCCGTAATTGTCTTGAATTTCTAATCCTTAGTAGCAAAATTGTGATCAGAGATTGCAATTGGAGAATACAACCTAAGTTAAATAATCCGAGCTGGTGTGTTTATTGCTTAGATCAACCTATCTTTCTTATCGTAATGCATCAATTGAATTAAATTTAGATAGCTTGTTCTAGGTTGTTTAATGGATAGAGATTAAATAAAGAGCCTGTTTTATTTAACAACAAAGTAAGGAAAGATTGGGATAACAGAGCATGTTGTTATCTACGGTTGATAATTTCAATGGTGTAATTGGATGACAATTCTATGATTAATTAGCAAATCCATATCTTGTGGCAGAGAAGGATCCCTTAACCAGGTTTCTCTCATTGATTTTTCATTCGAATTAACTTTCTGTTTTGTTATTCTTTGTTTGCATTATTATTTCACTTAGTTAATCAATCAACAAAACCCCCTATTTGTTCTGTTGTGGCTGTAAAATAACAAATTCAATTAGAATCAATCCTCGTGGGAACGATATCTTACTTATCACTTTATTACTTGTGCGACTAGTATACTTGCTAGTTTCGAACGCATCAAGTTTTTGGCGCCGTTGCCGGGAATTGATTTTCTAATCGATTTGTTATTTTGTTTTCATTGTTGATTCATATTTTCTTTGTTTTTCTTTTCTGATTGTTTGTGTTAAGACAACATGGCAGTAAACTTCTATCAATTCAGTAGCGGATTTGAGCCACAAGTACCATGGAGAGTAAATGAGGTAAGCACTCCGAACATTAAACAACAACTTTCTGAGCTAACCTCTCTTGTAGAAAACATGGCTGTAGGAGATATGCAAAAATCTTATGAATGTGGGATATATTCTACGATGGAGCATCCAATCGACATCTGTCTCTTATACACATCTAGATGTGTATAAGAGACAGTTCCAGGACAAACAAGGCAATGGTATGATCCCTTCTCTAACACTTGTAATGCTGGATGGGAAGATCACCCTAATTTCAGTTACTGGAATCATCAACCAATCGTCCCAAATGCCATACCAAATCAGCCACAAGTTTTTAATCAACCTAGAGTGCAGCAACCATTTCAAATGCAACCACCACCAATGCCACAACCAGCACCACAACCAGCTCCAGAAAACTCAGTTATGTCACTCCAGGATATTGTTAATGCACTTGCCACTAACACAATACAATTCCAGCAGGAAACTGGGGCAAGTATCCAAAACCTGGCAAATCAAATGGGACAATTGGCTACTAGCATGAGTAAATTTGAGGGCCAAGACTCAGAAAAATTATCTTTTCAAACGGTGATCAATCCAAGAGAGAATGCTTGTGTGATAACTTTGCAAAATGGAGAGCAATTAGATGTCCTGCCAAAGAAATCACAAACTGATGAAGAAGATGACACCACTTACACCATGAACAAGACATCATCCTCTAAGGTAAGTCTTAAAACTGCTATTCCTTCTTATGTTACTCTTCCACTTTTTCCTAGCAGATTGACAAAATTGAAGGAGGAGGAACAAGAACAAGAAATCCTGGAAACTTCTCGTAAAATCGAGATAAATATACCACTTCTGGATGCTACCGAGCAAGTACCTTGTTATACAAAATGTCTTAAGGAGTTATGCACCAGCAAGAGAAAATTAAAAGGGAATGAGAAAGTAAGTATGGGGGAAAATGTTTCAGCTTACTACAAAGAAAAATTCCTCTGAAATGCAATAATCCAGGTACGTTCACCATGCCATGCACCATTGGTAAAACCAAGTTTGAAAGAGTTATGTTAGATTTAGAAGCATCTATTAACATCATGCCATATTCTATTTATGCTTCTTTAAATCTTGGACCTTTTGCAAAAATTGGTATTACCATTCAAATTGTTGATCATTTTAATGCATATACCAAAAGAGTTGTGGAAGATGTGCTTGTGCAGGTGAATCAATTGGTTTTCCCAGCAGACTCTTATGTTCTTGAAATAGAGGATGAGACATCTCCTAATCCAACACCGATTCTTTTAGAGAGACCATTCTCGAAAAAACTGTTAGAACCAAGATTGACGTTCCATGATGGCACTTCCATCATAGAATTGATGGCAAGGTGAGTATGTTTCAATATTGTGAGGCAATGAGGTACTCTAGTGACTTACATTGTTTTTGCAGGTTGACGTTTGTGATTCTTTGCCACAAACAATATTTTGAGTTAACTCGCAAGAATGGATTAGATGTAGCTATTAGTGAGCATATAGGGATAGAAAATTCCAATGAGTCAGGAATTTTGATACAAGTGTCCAAAGAAATGGAAGAAGCTGTGGCAAGCTTAGATGAGACCATAGCAATAACCAAAAATAGGTATGATGTTTTGTACATTCAATTTACTTTATCTAATGAGAAACTTCTTCCTTCTGTGATGAAAGCCAATACCTTGAAGCTTAAGTCACTACCAGATCATTTGAATCATGGATTCTTGGGTGAGAATGATACTTTGCCAATTACAATAGAAATGGGCATTACACGAATAACAGAAAGAGAAACTCGTCGAATACTACAGACCAAAAACAGCTTAATTGGTGGACGATTGCTAACATCAAAGGCCCAGCCATATGCATGCACCAATTCTTGTTGGAAAAAGGACCAAGCCACTAGAGAAGCACAGCAGAGATTGGACCCTGCCATGATGGAACCAACGTCGGGCTGAGGACGTTAAACCAAGCGCTTATGGGAGGCAACCCAATGTTTTTGAAAAATAAAAAAAAAGAAGAAAAGAAAAATAAAATGAGGTAATAATGATCGATTTTTGTGTCTCAAGGAGATTCCTTTCGAGACCATCAAATGACCAGGTTTTATCTCTTTTTGCCAATCTGTCTTATTTGTTTTTATTATTACTTTTTACTTGTTTTGACTTTGGTTTGCCTACGTGTTGTATCTCTTTTAGTGGTCTTTAGTTTCGTTTCTGCTATTTTCTTTTCCTTTGTTTTGTTTAATTTGATTATTCCGTACTTGAAACTCATTTGGCAAAAACAGCTTGAGGAAACATCCAAACGAGAGTGAAGCCATTGTTCGAAGGTTTGAAAACGTGCATATCTGGGAGAAGAACAAACTCAATCGCATTATCGGTAATATCTCTCCTTTTCTTCTCTTCAATGGATGCTGATATCTTTCTATCGAACCTTCGTAAATATTTCCCTTCACTTCCTCAAAATGCTGTGTTTAAAAATTATAAAGTACGGATGACTAGACTTTGGGCATTGATGCTCCTAAATGTGCCTGCTGATATCCGATGGCTTATCGAAGCCAAGGTGAGAATATCCGGTGAGCCGGACATTAATCTCGCAAAATACATGCCTGGTCTAGGAAAGAGCTACTACGCCAAGGCGAAGAGCGAAAAGGTTACAAGTATGTTATAAATGTGCTAGATGGAATTGTAACCAGACTTGTCGTTCATTAGGTTTAGATGTGTATAAGAGACAGGGAATAGAGAAGATAAACTTTCGTTTATTAAGAATGTATTGAGTAATGAGGTCACTAGATATGTTTTGTAACTCTCGAGTCACATTCTTGTGGACTTGTTCGCGTGAATTGGCTTAATCTATGGACATAATTTCGTGATGAACTACAGCATTATAGTCTAGGGAATCTAACTAAAAAAAATCATGTTTGCCAGTTTATAAGAAAACTGGATGGGAAGCAAATCTCCGACTCATAAAAGGCGTTTCAGTCGTTACTGGACGTAAAACCAGAGGAGAAGAGGAGCCCAATCACACCTATTGTATATTTGAATGTGTGTTAAGTTGTTGTCGGATTTTATTCTTCTTGTTTCGTTTGATCTGATATCAATGTTGTTTTTGTGTTGTTGTTGTTTGTTGATTTTGTTTGTTTTAATTTCAAATTTTCTTTTTGACAAACCATATGAATACCCTATGGCATAAGTACACGTGGGAGACAAGTGTGGAGGTTTTGTCAACCTCCACCGAAAGTGTATCTCTATTTTTTATGCTTCACGTGGGAGACAAGTGTGGGGTTTTTGTCAACCCCCACCGAAAGTGTATCTCCATTTTCCATGCTTCACGTGGGAGACAAGTGTGTATGTTTTGTTAAACCTCGCCGAAAGCATATCTCATTTTTTCAAATCTTGGGGCGATAAATCTGCATCGAGCAACCCCCACCGAAAATATGTCCCCATGTGTCAAATCTGAGAGTTTTACGTGTGTATATATCCATGCTGCATATTTTGAAATGTCATTTTATAACCTGTCTTGCACTGGAATCGCATAATACCTAACGTACATCATTGTCTTACACAAGTTTAGAGCACTTTTAGAAATGGAGAAAGCACCAATTCGGCGATTCCAAAAAATATTGCGTATTTTTAGATCGCAATTTGGTAAAGATGGAGCGTTTAACAGCAGCTCTTGAATCTTGGTAGGACATAGCTGCGAGGGGTATTCATTTGATTTATGGAGGGGGTGGTATCTTGGCGTTAATGGGGTGTGTGTCGACAGCTGCATCCCTAGGGGGGAGCAACAGTTCTCGGCATTATCCCTAAACCATTAGCTGTGCAAGATATCGTAGGCAACACAATCGGGGAAGAGTTACAAGTCTCTAGCATGCTGAGCGTATTGCACATATGGTTGTTAAGTCCGATGCATTTATAGCTTTACCCGGTGGTTATGGCACATTAGAGGAGATATTTCAAATCACTCTTGGGCACAGCTAAACATCCATAAAAAACCCATTGGTTTGTTAAATGTCAATAACTTTTTTGATGGTTTGTTCTTTTCTTGATCAAGCAGTAGAAAAAAACTTCATCTCACAGTCAGCGAGGCAAATCCTGGTTACAGCTTCAACTGCAGGGGAGTTAATTGATAAACTCCAAGAATTCGTCTATTCGCCTGATTCAAAGCAATAGCTCGGATAGATGGGTTTGGAGAAGGCAATAAGAGGCGTAAACTGGATTTAACACTCCATCTGTAATCCATATCTGCTGGTTTGCTTCATTTTCGTTTGCGTTCTCTTTATTGTGTTTATTTGAGTTGAGTTTTTTTTGTGTCTTTGTCATTTCTTTTGAGTTTTTTTTTCAGGTTGTTTCTTTTCCACCCAGGTAAGAATTTTCTAATCTTGGCTTTACAGTGGGGCTTAAAAGTTCAAGTTCTCTTGAAACGCATTCTGGATCTCTTCAATCTATAATGGCTGAATAAGGAGGCTAACTTCTAAACTTTTTAGACCATTCTAACTGACTTGTTTTTGTTTGCTAGCTTGTTGGACTTTGTTATTTTATGAGTAAGTTTAGTTTTGTGTAATTTAGAGTTGTTGTGTGTTTTTTGTCCTTATCAGTTTCGATTCGAAAAAAAAAAATTTGTGGAAAAACCTGAGAAGCCAGAATATGGGGTTTCTTTAAACCCGTGAAAACGCATTCTCTCTAAATAACTCTGTAGTTTATTTAATTTAATGTTGTTTGATGGAAGTGTCTTAGTTTCTTGTTTTGTTCTAATAAAAAGGTATATAGGCTGGAAACCTTAATCGCGGGCTACTGGTCCTAAGGATTGTTGTATTATACAATCTTGACTCAGGTGTAACAACGCCACGTACCTCTTTTCTTGCATTTTGTGGGTCGATGATAAGATAATGATTGAATTAAGAATAACTCTTGGAAAATGAAAAATGATGCATGGATCTGTGTGCTTGAAATGTTTATTGGTTTTCGCTTTGCTTTTGATTCCTTGCGCAACATTGAGCACTGAGCTATTATCACTGAGTTATTTGTTCACTTAGAAAAAGTTTATGTAATTTAAATGTTTCTTCAGATTTCAATGAATTCTAGAACTTGTTTGATGGTCACTCGAGGCGAAATCCTAGACTGTGCAACACTGGGGAAATGATTTTAGGCCATCTTTAGACCGTTTGAGCCCTTAAGAGCCAACCTTGACTAAAATGATCCCTAGTTACCCCTTTGAGCCTCTGTAAACCTTTTTCTTTGTTAACTCACTAAAAGATTTCCTAATCTCAAGTGAATTTGTTCCAAACAGTTTATCCCTTACCTATGAGCATGTAAATCATTCGCAATTACATTTTGAGCTATGTTCTGGTTTGGGGAAGTTAGAGGAGGTTGGATCTGTCATGAGCAATGCAAGTGAGTTCTATTTGTGTTTGAAAAAGAAAAGAAAGCCAATCTGTACTTATCGTCCACGTACTTACACATTGAGGACAATGTGTTGTTTAAGTGTGGGGGAGGGGAAGTGTAATAAAAAAAAAAAGAAAAAAAAAACAAAGGAAGAAGAATAAGAGATCTATACCCTTAAGTGTTCTTAAAAAGAATGAAACAACAAAGTGTGGGGGTGTAGTTTTCTTTTGTTTTCTGCAAAAAAAAAAAAAAGAAAAGATTGAGTGTTCTAAAATAAATTTGGGGGAGTACCTGGTCGAATTGAAATGAAGTTGTTGTTATAGGGTTTGAGCTTACATAGTCTTGAATGATTTATGTGTTTCTGGGTGATTGAAGCCAAATTATTATCCTTTATCATACCTTCACCCAAGCCAAACGTTACAAGCTTAATAAAGTCCTACTTGATCCTTGGCGTTGTGCATGTCTACATTAGTGGAGAGTGACTTGAAAAGCAGGCCTATGGAGTTCATTGATAAACACATCTTTAATATTAGATATGATTCATTTTTATGCATAAACTCATCCGGGTTACAAGTGATTAGGTGAGAATGGATCTACACACACACAATTGAGGAATTGAAGTGAAGCAAAACTAATCTTTGAGATAAAATTCTTCGATCAAGTGCATTATGTGAGAGTTTTACTGGGTTGTAATTAAGTACAATCTTTGAGGCCTATTTGCAAGTTGAAGCATTGTTGTGTTTTAATTTTTCTTTGATTCTGTTTCGGTTTAGTTTTGTTTCGTATCATTTTAGTTGCTCGAGGACTAGCAAAGTCTAAGTGTGGGGGAATTTGTTAGGTGTCTATTTATGTATTACTTTTATATCAATTCGTCCATGTTTCTTTGCTATATTCCTTGGTATTTTTATGTTTTTGTGTGGTTTTGATATTTTTAGGAGTTTTGGAGCAAAATTGCACAAAAATGGAGGTAAAACCCTTCATGTCACCTCTGCTAGTCAACATATTCTAGGATTAATTGTATTGATATACAATGAACCCGATGACATGTTATATACAGTTGGAAAGCTCTCGAAGTCTATTTTCTGGAGAAATTTACGGTTTATAAATCCATTCAGTGTACCAAAAGTTGTATCAAAACAGTGTGAGAAGTATAGAAATGTACTTCCACAAATCACTGTAGCATGTATAATACGGGACACTGTAGCACGTTACTGTAGCAGAGTATTTAAACACATTTTAGGGTTTTATTTCATAACTTGAAGAGGGAGAACGTGGTAGAGGCTGCAGCTCTGGAATTCTTTCATCTCTTGGAGTTCTTGAAGGAGAAAGGAAGCTTGGAAAGAGGAAGAACTACAATCCAAAGAGAAGTACATCAAATTTGCTAAGTTTTTCCCTTCCCTTTCATTGTATGGAAGGTCTCCATGTGTATTGTATTTACCACGTTCTTAAATATGTGTGTGTAATCTGAATCTGGAGTGGGTTGAGGATGATTTCAAAGCCTGATATGGTTTTGTAAGTTGATGTGCAAGGAATTGTTATCCAATTCTCTAATTGAAGTTGCTTGTATTTTCCCATATCTAATGCTTATGATTGCTTGCTGGATTTGTATTTGGGTGGCCAACTGAATATAATCTGGATATTGTCTATTGCTAGACTAGAAATCTTGATCCGTAATTGTCTTGAATTTCTAATCATTAGTAGCAAATTGTGATCAGAGATTGCAATTGGAGAATATAACCTAAGTTAAATAATCCGAGCTTGTGTGTTTATTGCTTAGATCAACCTAGCTTTCTTATCGTAATGCATCCATTGAAGTTAAACTTAGAGAGCTTGTTCTAGGTTGTTTAATGGATAGAGATTAAATAGAGATCCTTTTTTTTTTGGTTTAAAACAAAGTAAGGAAAAGATTGGGATAACAGAGCTTGTTGTTATCTACGGTTGATAATTCCAATGGTGTAATTGGATGACAATTCTATGATTAATTCGCAAATCCATATCTTGTGGTAGAGAAGGATCCCTTAACCAGCTTTCTCTCATTGATTTTTCATTCGAATTAACTTTCTGTTTTGTTATTCTTCGTTTGCATTATTATTTCACTTAGTTAATCAATCAACAAAACCCTCCATTTGTTCTGTTGTGGCTGTAAAATAACAAATTCAATTAGAATCAATCCTCGTGGGAATGATATCTACTTATCACTTTATTACTTGTGCGACTAGTATACTTGCTAGTTTCGAACGCATCAACGTTCCTATATTGATGGAGTCAATGGGGTGCGTAGATGGTTCCATGACCGTTACCCAGAGATTGATCAGTCTCCCATAGCTGAAGAGTTAAACTTTGTGGCAGAGTCTATCCCGACAGCAAACTCTGATTATGAGCAATTTCACCGCTTCATCCTTAAAGATGAGGATTACGAGTCGACATTGGACACAGTAGCCTGGGAGGCCAAGCAAGGCGACTCTACCTCATCATCTTCAGACAAAGAAGGAGATGATGAGGCTACTTCTTAGAGATAGTTGGAATTCTTCCAACTAGGTAGATGCTTATTCGTAGGGAATAATCATATCAAGGCTGCTCTCTAAGCCTTGACTTTACCTTTTATTGTCTTTACTCTCAGTTCAATGTTATAAGTGAGGATTTGTCCTTACTTGGACTATATGTGTGGCATTCCTCAACCAATTTTGAAGTAATAAAATTTTTTTTTCTGGTGTTGTATTCTTTTACTCTTTTCATCTTCTTGCAACTTGATCATACATGAGCTTTAAAGATGTATGATTTGTAATGTGGTAAATCGAATACTTAATTGGTAATCTCTTTATAGGCCTCCCTATGGGAGTTGTCACACATGCATAAGTCCTTAGAAGGAGTTATTACATAT
Source organism: Boswellia sacra (assembly GCA_013180625.2). NCBI lineage: Eukaryota > Viridiplantae > Streptophyta > Magnoliopsida > Sapindales > Burseraceae > Boswellia > Boswellia sacra. The sequence continues at coordinate 22,107 of SNVD02008024.1, read as the reverse complement.
ATAAAGAGATCATGGATAACATGTTTATTTTAAGTGCTCATCATTTCATGGATGACGAAGCAACCTCCCATCCATGGTGATCAGTCTGTAGGTGCCTGGTCGGATGACTGCTTTGACTCGATAAAGACCCTCCCAGTTAGGCCCCAATGCTCCATCAATGGGATCCCGAGTACTTTGTAGTACTTGCCCACTTAGCTTATGCCCACGGAAGGTTCTCCTCGGATCATCAATAGCTTATGTGCCTTCTCGTTAAAAGCCATGTTGTAGAATTCTCGAGAGGCTCGCTATTCACCTCTAACTGTTCCTATCCTCGAAGGTGTTGGAAACTTCAAGATATGATGATAGACACCCATTACTGCTTTGAAATCATAAAGTGATGGTCGTCCAAGAATGGCGTTATAAACACCCGGATGATCTACCACGAGAAAATTCACCAAATTGGTTGTCTGGAGGGAGCCTTCTCCCAAAGTCACAGGTAACGAAATTACTCCTTCGGGAATAACCTTTCCTCCAGCGAATCCCATCAGAAAAGTTTGGATGCCTCTTATATCTCTACGGTTAAGACCCAATCGATCAAATGCATCCAATGACATTATGTCAGCCAAGCTCTCGTTCTCAATCAATACTCTTCGTAGCCTTTTATTGGCCACTATTACTGTGAGGACCAAGGCATCACAATGAGGGTGATGGATATCCTGCGCATCTTGAGATGAAAAAGAGATAACATCGTGATTCCCAACATTGGTGGAGGAGGCTGTCAAGTTGACTTCGTAGCGAGGGAGGTCATATCTTGCTTGCCTGGCTAGGTGCCTCCGGGCTTGGGAACTCGGACCAGCCACTACTCCCCCAAAAATTGTGGCTACTTCTTCTAATGGTTCCTTCCCTTTGTCATTCTTGTTGGATGGTTAAGGGGGCCGATAAATGTATTCTTGTAGCTGGCCATCCTTGATAAGACCCTCGATCTGTCTCCTCAGTTCAAAGTAATGTGCAGTGTTATGACCATGAGCCTGGTGGAAATGATAAAACTTTCTCTTATCTCTTGCTTTTGGATTCGACCGTAAGCGGACAGGTTCTTTCAGTAGACCTTTATCTTTGATTTCCTTCAAGATATCCTGCTGTGGCATGTTAAGTAATGTGAAAGTACGGTGTTCCTCCTGAGGTCGATCATGATGCTCTTGGCGGGGTTGGGTGGATGACCCTTGCAACAAGAAGCGATCATTTCTGAATGTATCTCGCGCAGAGCGTCGATCCAGAATTGACCTTCGATTTCTATCATGAGGTTCTCTTCTATGATTATCATATGGTCGTCTGTCTGCACGTGAGGAATTAGGTATCACCGGAGTCTGCCCAGGGTAATTGGCTTGATAAATTTCCTCTGCATCGGCATGGCTAGAGATCCTTGCCAATGCTTTTTGGTACATACGAGGGTGGTTAACATAAAATTCCCATGCTAGAGGGAGCTCCCCTTTGATTCCTTGAACCAAACCTTGCATAGCGTAACCATCATTAAATAGATCCACTCGGGCAACCTCCCGCTGATATCTGTCCACAAATGCATGGAGGGATTCATTACGACCCTGCTTGATTGACAGAAGGCTCTGTGCTGGTCGACTTCTTGTCTTTATATTGCCAAAGTGCGTGAGGAAACTACGAGCAAGCTCATCAAAGCTAGAGATGGATGCGGCTGGTAACCTTCTATACCATTGCTTAGCTGATCCTCCAAGGGTAAAAGAAAAAGTTTTACACATGATTCCCCCTGAGACCCCTTGTATCTCCATATGAGAAATAAAAGAGTCTAAATGCTCTCGGGGGTCCGTCGTCCCTTGGTAAAGCTCAAGTTGCGGCATCCGAAATCCGTACGGGTATCTTTCCCTTAGGATATCTTTAGCAAAGGGTGACTCCCATTGTGGACGACCATCATCTTCTCCTCCTGAACGCTTAATCAACTTCTCCAGTTTATGAATTTTTTCATCCATTTCTCGCTTGAACTTCGCATAATGATTATCTGATATTTCCTCCTCTGAGACATCCATTGGGATAACATCTGGGCGATGATTCTTCACTCTAGGTGGTGAGCTAGGGCGATTTCTTTTTGACTGATAATTACCTCCTGAAGCGTAAGGACCATGATAAGAATAGGCTGGCTGATCAACATTACTGCCCCTTGGTCCCTACTCAACGCTTGTATGGCACTTCTTGTTTAGAGAGTGTCGAAGGTCTACGACTGTTAATTGCTGTCCAGATATGATGTGCGAAGGAGAGGGAATCTTTGGGCGACCATCCCCTCCTTGAACAATAGGATGTGGAAGATTTGGTTGAATGACCTGATGGAGAGGTAATCCAGTAGTCTGGACGACTAGGTCAGGACGCCCACCAACATCTTTCGGAACATTAGGTACTACCATAGCACTCTTTGGGTTATTTCCAGCAGTGTTTGCAGCCTGCTGAGTACTTTGTCCAAATGCTTGGTTGAACATAGTCACCATACGGTTCATTTGTTCACCAAAATTTTGCATGGTATGTTCCATGGTTGTCAATCGACTCGTCTTGCCTTTCCTCGGTCTTCTAAGTGGAAGTCGGGGTTGCTTGGGGTTAGGGCCCACCCCAGAGGATATCACTAAACCTCTCCCTGTATCAACTACCCTTCGACGTCGGGGAGGTGCTACTACCTCGATTTCTTCGTCAACCTCTAGGGAGGTTGAGTGTTGGGATTCGTGACTCATGACGTGTTTAAGTACGTTTGGATGGGAGCAACAACTAAAGAGGCTTAAATTGTCATTCCCACAGACGGTGCCAACTGTTGAGAAGTGATAATTTAATTTGCCCTGAAAACTGCTGATGGAGAATTGGAAGATATGGGGTCATGAAGTATAAAAGGTAGAAGAGAGAAATTGAAAGATAATAAATTGAGAAAGAGAGAGAGAGAGAGAGAGAGAGAGATGAAAATACAGAGGAGATGAGATAAGATATAAAAAAGATGATAGACAAGATGAGGATGAAGATTTATTAAATAAGATGTGCTTATTATTACTTCTCTTCCCCGTTATTATTTTCTTTTCTTATGTTACAAAACATGAGGTAGTGGGCTATTTATAGAAAAAACTCTATTGCCTTGACTACTCCACCACCTTAACTCATTGCTTTTAATATTTAATAAACCTAAAATATCTAGTACTTTACAACCCTCATTTTTTAGATATTTTACTATTTTAAGATACTTACAATTATATTTGACTTTGTTAGGAAAAAAACCAATGGGATAAAAACTTTAGCCAAAAAATATAATTATATCTTAAGTGACATTTGACGTGCTTTACTGCCTCCTTAAAAACCTTACCAGTAAAACCTAATGAGAAAAACCTGGCTAAGGGAAAGAGTACAGTGCACATAAATGTCAAGAATACGCCCCCTGATCATGGCAATAAAACAATATTCTTTAACAACTTGATTGCTTGCTGAGCCGCCGCGTGCCAATGCCGCATACCAGTTTCTCAAATGTTGATGTCGGTAATGTATTGGTAAATAAATCTATAATATTATTATTGGAACAGATTTGTTCCGCACCAATCTTTCTACTTTCTTAGAAGAACTTTGGAGAAATATGTTTGGTTCAATCTCCTTTGATATATCCTCCTCTAATTTGTGCTATACCTAGCTACATTAGCTTCATAGATAATTATTGGAGGATCTATTGTAGGAGATAATCCGCATGAATTCTGGATGTGTTGAATAATAGACTGTAACCATATACATTCACTGGTGGCTTCATGTAATGCAAGTATTTTAGAATGATTAGAAGAAGTGGCAACCTAGGTTTTCTTTGTAGAATGCCATGAAATTGTGGTCCCGTTATAAGTAAAAACATATCCAATTTGTGATTGAGCTCTATGGGGATCACATAAATAACCAGCATCAGTATATCCAACTAAACCAGGATTTTCAGAAAGCTCATATGAAAAGAATAATCCCAAATCAGTGGTTCCCGAATATAACAAAAAAAAGTTTAATCCCATTCCAATGCCGTCTAGTAGGTACAGAACTAAATCTTGCTAATAAATTTATTACAAATGCAATATTTGACCCTGTACACTATGCCAGATATATTAATGCATCTATAGCATTCAGATATGGTACTTCTAGACCAAGTATTTGTTCATCATCCTTTTTAGGACGGAATGGATCTTTTTTAGGATGAATGAATCAAATCACCATTAGGGTACTCAATGAATGAGCCTTATCCATATTGAACCGTTCTAAAATTTTTTCTTTGTATGCTACCTGCTAAATAAATATGCCAGCTGAATTGTGCTCGATCTACACCCAGCTGAATTGTGAATTTGCTATCTTGCGTGCATTTGGTTGCTTCGATTGTTGGTTGGATTTTTGGAGTTTTTGGAGTTGATTTGGGTTGATTGCTACTGGTTGGAGTTTTTTCCACTATTTTCACCACACTTTTCCTAGCCTGTACCACACCATTCCCACCATGGCCACCCTCGCCCCTACCAAATTTAACCAACCCCAACGTCTACCTTGTGACACTCAAACACGTCCATCTGCTCGAAACAACACCCACACACAATTCTTACCTAAACCACCCGGCTCTTGGGCCGACAGGGTTCGGGTTACTGAGGCCAACACTAGATTTCATCTTGACTCAATAGCCCGGAAGGTTCCGGGTTCGATTCTTGAGCTTCCTGATGATTTAGTTGATGATGCGAGGGCTGATTGGTTGTGCTGTATTGTGAGATTTTTTCCAGGGTATACTATGCCTTTCCATGCTGCAAGTTTCATTGCTATGCGTGCATGGAAGTCTAATGGTTTGGAGGATGTCCGCTCTACTGGGACGGATTTCTTGATATTCAGATTTAGAACGGTAGAGGAGGTTCATGATATTTTAGAAAGAGGGCCTTGGATGTTTGGTGGGAAGCACATCATTCTGCAACAATGGAATTCTCATTTTTCTTTTGATCAGAGTAAGATTACCAGGATCCCAGTCTGGGTTCGATTGCATGGACTACCATTTCCATTATGGTCAGTTAAAACACTCAGTGCTGTTTCTAGTATGGTTGGTCGACCATTATCATGTGACAGGATGACTTATGAGCACATTCGGTTATCCTATGCAAGGGTTTGTGTTGAGATAGATGCGGACCATTCTTCAGTGCAGGACTTTGAGATCCGGTGTAAACTATCTTCTAAACCTATCAAGATCAGAGTGGAATATGAATGGAAACCAAAACGCTGCTCCAAGTGTTGTTTATTTGGCCATACCTGTCCTGTGCCTGTCGTGCATTCTTCTTCTAGAGAGGCCGAGGCACCAAATGCTACTACAGCCCTTATCTTGCGAGACAATGGGAAGACGGATGACCCTTCTATTGCAACAGCAGTCCATATTGAGAATGGTCAGGATCCGGCTATTACTGCAGACGTAACTCCAATTCTGCAAGACAAAAGTAAACTTACTACCACTGGCTCGGGTTCTGAGTCTGCTTCTGATTCTGATTCACTATCTCCTATTGAGGATCATCAGGATCAGATTTTGACGGGCTCTTTTATCCCTATAGTTGATTCTGATCCTTCAGGGATTGCTCATTCAGAAAAGTTTGTTGCTCCGGATCCTCCTGCTTCCACTGAGACGGCTTCAGACGGTCGACCACCTACTGGTAAGGCTAAAAAAGGTCATAATAAGAAGGGTGGCAATGGGGGTAAAGGGGGCATGCACCCCCGATGATTTCTTTATTGAGTTCTGAGATTTTTCCAGCTTCCTATGATAGGAAGTTGGAATATTAGAGGCCTTAATGGCTTCTCTACGCAATGGGCAGTTAAAAATTGGATTTCTAAGTATTCTTTGGGTTTGATTGGTCTCTTGGACACTAAGGTTAATCAGCAACGCCTTGTTTCAGTTGTTTTGGATATTTGTCCTTCTTGGAAGTTCTTATCCAATGCCACTAAGTTAATTGCTTGTAGAGTTTTGGTGTGTTGGGATCCTACTTTGTACAGTTTGAGTGGTCTACAGCTTTCTCTACAGTGGATCGTTTGTCGAGCTACCAGATTATTAGATGGGGTTTCTTTTGGTCTGATTTTTGTTTATGGTTCTAATGATCCGGGTGTTCGTCGACAGTTGTGAGACTTTATCAGAGCTCAGTCCATGGTTTTTGGTGACTTATCTTGGTTGGCATTGGGTGATTTCAATGCGATTTTACGCTCTTCGGATAGAGTTGGTGGGGATCAGGCTTGGCGCGGTTACATGGATGATTTTGGACAGTGTGTTCATGATGCAGCGTTGATCAGGGTACCATCTTTTGGGCTTCGGTATACTTGGCATAATGGGCAGTGGGGAGACGATACTATTCTTAGAACTCTTGATTGGAGTTTTGGTAGTGCTTTATGGTTCTTGACTTGGCCAAACACAACTTCTGAAGTTCTTCCACGAGATACTTCTGATCACAGTGCTTTGGTCATCAGGTTTGGAGATCAACATAGGCAGACCTCCAGTCCCTTTAAATTTTTGAACTTTTGGGCTGACCGAGAGGATTTCTTGGAGATTGTTCAAAGAGTATGGTCTATGTCTATAGATGGGGATCCTATGTTTCGAGTCACACAGAAATTGGGTTTGTTGAAACGTGAGTTTAAGACTTTGCATGCCAAGGCTTTTAGTCACATCTCTGGTAGAGTCATTGAGGCTAGGGCTCAGTGGGCCGCAGCTCAGGCTGCTCTGGATGAGAGCCCTTATTCCCCAGTTTGTATTTTGGCTGAGAGGGATTTTGCTAAGCACTATTCTCAGTTGTGCAGGGACGAGGAGGCTTTCTTTCGGCAGCGGTCAAGGATCTAATGGCTCTCTTTGGGGGATCAGAATACCAAGTTCTTTCACAAGTCTCTGATCCATAGACAGGTCAGGAATCGGATTCATCAGCTTGAGGATGAGGATGGTACTATCGTTACAGATCGAGGTGACTTAGGTCATCTGGCTGTAAGGTATTTTCAGAAATTGCTTACAGCTCCTTCTCGACCTTCTATTGTAGATGCTTCTCAGTTTTTCTCTGGAAGGGTTTCTGAGGAGATGCTGCCTTCTTTAGTGTGCCCTATTACTGATGATGAGATCAGGTCAGCTTTATTCTCGATTCCCGATGATAAAGCTCCAGGGCCGGATGGGTACATCTCTCTGTTCTTTAAGAGGGCTTGGGACATTATTAGTGTCGAGTTTAAGGCTGCTGTGCGCTACTTCTTTGTGACTTGTCAGATGCCGAAGTGTGTTAATGCAACTAGGGTTGCCTTGGTCCCTAAGGTTGAGACTCCGAGGACTATGAGTGACTTTCGACCAATCTCTTGCTGTAATGTACTCTACAAGTGTATCTCCAAAGTGATTGTGAATAGGTTTAAACCAGTTTTACCTGATGTAATTGGGAGTTCACAGTCTGCTTTTGTCCCAGGTCGGAGGATCTCTGATGCCATCCTATTGACTCAAGAGCTCATGCATAATTACCATCTTGGGTGCTCGCCTCCCCGGTGTGCTTTAAAGGTGGATATTCGCAAAGCTTTTGATACTGTTAGTTGGGATTTCATCCTTTTGGGGTTAAGGACGATCGGTATTCCAGAGTGTATGGTTAGATGGCTGTCTCTTATACACATCTAGATGTGTATAAGAGACAGTTCTTTGGTATATTCCTTGGTATTTTTATGTTTTTGTTTGGTTTTGATGTTTGTAGGAGTTTTGGAGCAACTTGCACAAAAATGGAGTAAAACCCTTCATTTTCACCTCTGCTAGTCAACCATCTTCTCGGATTTAATTGTATTGATATACAATGAACCCGATGACATGTTGTATACGGTTGAAAAGCTCTCGAAGTCTATTTTCTAGAGAAATTTATGGTTCATAAATTCATTCAGTGTACCAAAAGTTATAATCAAAACAGTGTGAGAAGTGTAGAAATATAATTCCATAAATCTCTGTAGCATGTATAATACGGGGTACTGTAGCAGGTTACTGTAGCAGAGTATATAAACACATTTTAGGGTTTTATTTTGATAACTTGAAGAGGGGAGAATGTGGTGGAGGCTGCAGCTCTGGAATTCTTTCATCTCCTGGATTGTCTCCATGTTGTATTGTATTTACCACGTTCTTAAACATGTGTAGCTGAATCTGAATTGGTTGAGGGTGATTTTAAAGCCCCTGATATGGTTTTTGTAAGTTGATTGTGCAAGAAGTTGTTATCAAATTCTCTAATTGAATTTGCTTGTATTTTCCTATATCTAATGCTTATGATTGCTTGCTGGATTGTATTTCGATTGGCCAACTAAATATAATCGGGTTGTTGTCTATTGCTAGACTAGAAATCTTGATCCGTAATTGTCTTGAATTTCTAATCCTTAGTAGCAAAATTGTGATCAGAGATTGCAATTGGAGAAAACAACCTAAGTTAAATAATCCGAGCTTGTGTGTTTATTGCTTAGATCAACCTGTCTTTCTTTTCATAATGCATCCATTGAATTAAATTTAGAGAGCTTGTTCTAGGTTTGTTTAATGGATAGAGATTAAGTAAAGATCCTATTTTATTTAACAACAAAGTAAGGAAAGATTGGGATAACAGAGCTTGTTGTTATCTACGGTTGATAATTTCAATGGTATAATTGGATGACAATTCTACAATTAATTCGCAAATCCATATCTTGTGGTAGAGAAGGATACCTTAACCAGGTTTCTCTCATTGATTTTTCAATCTATTTAAATTTGCATTGTGTTATTCTTTACTTGTATTAATATTTTATATAGTTAATCAATCAACAAAACCCCCCCTCATTTAGTTTATTGTTGCTTTCGAATAACAAATTCAATTAGAATCAATCCTCGTGGGAACGATATCTTACTCATCACTTTATTACTTGTGCGACTAGTATACTTGCTAGTTTCGAACGCATCAAGTTTTTGGCGCCGTTGCCGGGGATTGATTTTCTAATCGATTTGTTGTTTTGCTTTTATTGTTAATTCTTATTTTTGTTTGTTTTTCTTTTCTGATTGTTTGTGTTTAGGCGACATGGCAGTAAACTTCCAACAATTCAGTACTCGATTTGAGCCACAAGTTTTAAAGAGGTAAGCACTTCCGAACATGGAAACAACAACTTTATGAGATAACTTTCTGTGGAAAAACACGGCGTAGGGACATATGCAGAAATATATGCATGTGAGGTATAGTCTACCATGGAGCATCAACGACATGTATCCCCCTCCACCCCCCCCCCCCCCCCCCCCCCCACCCCCACACCCACCCCCCCCCCCCCCCCCCCCCCCCCCCCCCCCCCCCCCCCCCCTCCCCCCCCCGCCCCCAAACTTTACAAGAAGGAGATATGGAACAGGCCAATGCCATGGGTGAATTTCCAGGACAAACAAGACAATGGTGTGATCCCTTCTCTAACACTTACAATGCCAGATGAGGAGATCACCTAATTTTAATTACTGGAATCATCAAGCAATCGCCCCAAATGCCATACCAAATCGGCCACAAGGTTTTAATCAACCTAGAGTGCAACAACCATTTCAAATGCAACCACCACCAATGCCACAACCAGCACCACAACCAGCTCCAGAAAACTCAGATATGTCACTCCAGGATATTGCTAATGCACTTGCCACTAACACAATACAATTCCAGCAGGAAACTGGGGCAAGTATCCAAAACCTGGCAAATCAAATGGGACAAATGGCTACTAGCATGAGCAAATTCGAGGGCCAAGACTCAGAAAAATTATCTTCTCAAAAGGTGATACAATACAAGAGAGAATGATTGGTGTGATAACTTTGCAAAATGGAGAGCAATTAGATGTCCTGCCAAAGAAATCACAAACTGATGAAGAAGATGACACCACTTCCATCATGAATAAGACATCATCCTTTAAGGTAAGTCTTAAAACTGCTATTCCTTCTTATGTTACTCCTCCACCTTTTCCTAGCAGATTGGCAAAATTGAAGAAGGAGGAAGAAGAATAAGAAATGCTGGAAACTTCTCACAAAATCGAGGTAAATATACCACTTTTGGATGCTATCGAGCAAGTACCTCGTTATATAAAATATCTCAAGGAGTTATGCACTAGCAAGAGAAAGTTAAAAAGAAATGAGAAAGTAAGTGTAGGGAAAAATGTTTCAACTGTTCTACAAAGAAAAATTCCTCCGAAAGGCAAAGATCCAGGTACTTCACCATTCCTGCACCATGGTAAAACCAAGTTGAAGAGCTAATTTAGATTAGGAGCACTATTAATGTTCATACCATGATTTATGCTTCTTTAAAATCTTAGACCTTTTGCGAAAACTGGTATTACCATTCAACTTGCTGATCATTTTAATGCATATCCCAAAAGAGTTGTGGAAGATGTGCTTGTGCAGGTGAATCAATTGGTTTTCCCAGCAGACTTCTATGTTTTTAAAATAGAGGATGAGACATCTCCTAATCCAACACCGATTCTTTTAGGGAGACCATTCTCAAAAACTGCTAGAATCAAGATTGATGTTCATGATGGCACTCTCACCATAGAGTTTGATGGCAAGGTGATCCGTTTCAATATTTTTGAGGCAATAAGGTACCCTAATGACTTACATTCTGTTTTTGCAGTTGACGTTATTGATTCTTTGCCGCAACAATGTTTTAAGTTAATTTGCAAGAATGGATTGGATGTAGCTACTAGTGAGCACATAGGGACAGAAAATTCTAAGGAATCAAGAATTTTGATACAAGTGTCTAAAGAATTGAAGGAAGCTGTGGTAAGCTTAGATAAGACTATAGCCATAACTATAAAAAGGTATGATGTTTCGTATATTGAATTGTCTTTATCTAATGAGAAACTTCTTCCTTCTGTGATGAAAGCCAATACCTTGGAGCTTAAGTCACTTCCAGATCATTTGAATCATGGATTCTTGGGTGAGAATGATACTTTGCTAGTTACAATGGAAATGGGCCTTGCACCACTACAAGAAGAGAAACTCATCCGAGTACTTAGAGATCACAAAATAGCTATTACTTGGATGATTGCTAACATCCAAGGCCCAGCCATATGCATACACCATTTCTTGTTGGAAGAAGGATCCAAGCCCACTAGAGAAGCACAGCGGAGATTGGATCCTCCCATGATGGAACCAACGTCGGGCTGAGGACGTTAAACCAAACGCTTATTGGGAGGCAACCCAATGTTTTTGAAAAAGAAATAAAAAAGAAAAGAAAAATAAAATAAGGTAGTAATGATCAATTTTTGTGTCTCGAGGAGATTCCATTCGTAGGCCATCAAATTGATCAGGTTTTACCTCTCTTTGACATCTGTCTTATTTGTTTTTATTTGTTTTTACTTGTTTTTGACTTTTGTTCGTTATTGTGTTGTTATCTCTTTTATGTGTCTTTAGTTTCGTTTCTGCTCTTTTCTTTTCCTTCCTTTTGTTTAATTTGATTATTTCGTACTTTGAATTCATTTGTGCAACAGCTTGAGGAAACATCCATAGAGGAGCTGAAACCATTGCCCGAAGGTTTGAAACGTGCATATCTGGGAGAAGAACAAACTCAATCGTATTATCGGTAATATCTCTCCTTTTCTCTTCTCCAATGGATGTCGATATCTTTCTGTCAAACCTTCGTAAAAATTTCCCTTCACTTCCTCAAAATGCTGTGTTTAAAATTTATAAAGTACGGATGACTAGACTTTGGGCGTTGATGCTCCTAAATGTGCCTGCTGATATCCGATGGCTTATCGAAGCCAATGTGAGATTGTCCGGTGAGCCGGACATTAATCTCGCAAAATACATGCCTGGTCTAGGAAAGAGCTACTACGCCAAGAGGCAACGAGCGAAAAGGTTACAAGTATGTTATAAATGTGCTAGATGGAATTGTAACCAGACTTGTCGTTCATTAGGTTTTGAGTCCAGGAATATAGAAGATAAACTTTCATTTATTAAGAATGGTTTGAGTAATGAGTCGCTGGATAATGTTTTGTTAACTCTCGAGTCACATTCTTGTGGACTTGTTCAGCGTGAAATTGCTTAATCTATGGACACAATTTCGTGATGAATTGCAATGTTATAGTCTAGGGAATCTGACTAAAAACGACCCTGTTTGCCAGTTTATAAGAAAACTGGATTGGAAGCAAATCCCCGACTCATAGAAGGCGTTTCAGCCGTTACTGGACGTAAAACCAGAGGAAGATGTGAGCCACAATCACAACTACTTGTACATTTGAATGTGTGTTAATATTGCTGAATTTTATTCTTTCTTGTTTTGTTTGATTCGATTATGAGTGTTGTCTTTGTGTTGTTGTTGTTTGTTGATTTTGTTTGTTTTAATTTCAAGTTTTCTTTTTGACAACCATATGACTACCCCTATGGCATAAGTACACGTGGGAGACAAGTGTGGAGGTTTTCTCAACCTCCGTCGAAAGTATATCTCTACTTTTCATGCTTCACGTGGGAGACAAGTGTGGCGGTTTTGTCAAACCTCGCCGAAAGTATATATCTATTTTCCATGCTTCACGTGGGAGACAAGTGTGTAGGTTTTGTCAAACCCTGCCGAAAGCATATATCATTTTTTCAAATCTTGGGGCGATAAATCTGCATCGAGCAACCCCCACCGAAATTATGTCCCCATGTGTCAAATTTGAGAGTTTTACGTGTGTATATATCCATTCTGTATTTTTTCAAATGTCATTATTATAACCTGTCTTACACTTGAAAAGCATATTACCTAACGTGCATCATTGTCTTACACAAGGTTAGAGCACTTGTAGAAATGGAGAAACACCAATTCGGCGATTCCAAAATATATGCGTATTTTGTGGATCGCAATTTGGTAAAGATGGAGAGTTTACAACAGCAGCTCTTGATCTTGGTAGGACATTAGCTGCGAGGGGTATTCATTTGATTTATGGAGGGGGTAGTCTTGGGTTAATGAGGTGTGTGTCGACAGCTGCATCCTTGGGAGGAAGTAAAGTTCTCGGTTCTCGGCATTATCCCTAAACCATTAGCTGTGCGAGATATCATAGGCAACATAATGGGGGAAGAGTTACAGGTCTCTAGCATGCATGAGCGTATTGCACATATGGTCATTAAATCTGATGCATTTATAGCTTGGTCCGGTGGTTATGGTACATTAGAGGAGATATTTCAAATCACCTCTTGGGCACAGCTAAACATCCATCGGAAACCCATTGGTTTGTTAAATGTCAATAATTTTTTTTATGGTTTGTTGTCTTTTCTTGATCAAGCAGTAGAAAAAAACTTCATCTCACAGTCGGCGAGGCAAATCCTGGTTACAGCTTCAACTGCAGGGGAGTTAATTGATAAATTACAAGCATTCGTCTATTCGCCTGATGCAACAATATCTCGGATAGATTGGTTTGGAGAAGGCAATAAGAGGCGTAAACTGGATTTAACGCTCCATCTGTAATCTCTATCTGCTGGTTTGCTTCATTTTCGTTTGCTTTCTCTTTATTGTGTTTATTTGAGTTTTTTTTATGTCATTTCTTTTGAGTTTTTTTTTTTCAAGTTGTTTCTTTCACCCCAGGTACTATTTTCTTATCTTGGCTTTTAGAGTGGTGGCTTAAAAAGTTCAAGTTCTCTTGAAACGCATTCTGGATTTCTTTAATCCATAATGGCTAAATAAGGAGGCTAACTTCTAAACTTTTTAGACCCATTCTAACTTAATTATTTGTGTTTGCTGACTTGTTGGACTTTGTTATTTTATGAGTAAGTTTAGTTTTATGTAATTTAGAGTTGTTATGTGTATTTGTCTTTATCAGTTTCGATTCCAAAAAAAATTGTGGAAAAACCTGAGAATGGCAGAATATGGGGTTTCTTTAACCCTTGAAACGCATTCTCTCTAAATAAATCTGTAGTTTGTTTATTTCATGTGATTTGAAGTGTCTTATTTCTTGTTTTGTTCTTTCATAATAAAGGTATATAGGCTGGAAACCTTAAGTCTGCGGGCTACTGGTCCTAAGGTTGTTGAAATATACAATCTTGACTCAGGTGTAACAACGCCACGTACCTCTTTTCTTGCATTTTGTGTGTCGATGATAAGATAATGATTGAATTAAGAATAACTCTTGGAAAATGATAAATGGTGCATGGATCTGTGTGCTTGAAATGTTTATTGGTTTTCGCTTTGCTTTTGATTCCTTGCGCAACATTGAGCACTGATCTATTATCACTGAGTTATTTGCTCACTTAGAGAAAGTTTATGTAATTTAAATGTTTCTTCAGATTTCAATGAATTCTAGAACTTGTTTGATGGTCACTCGAAGCGAAATCCTAGACTGTGCAACATTGGGGAAATGATTTAGGCCATCTTTGGACCGTTTGAGCCTTAATAGCCACCCTTGACTGAAATTGATCCCTAGTTACCCCCTTTGAGCCTTTGTAAGCTTTTTCTTTGTTAACTCACTAAAAGATTTCCTATCCTCAAATGAATTTGTTCCAAACAGTTTATCCCTTACCTATGAGCATGTAGATCATTCACAATTACATTCTGCGCTATGTTCTGGTTTTGGGAAGTTAGAGGAGGTTGGGATGTGTCATGAGCAATGCAAGTGAGTTCTATTGCGTTTGTAAAAAAAAAAAGAAAAAAAGAAAATCTGTACTTATTGTCCACATACTTACACATTGGGGACAATGTGTTGTTTAAGTGTGGGGGAGGGGAAGTATAATAAAAAAAAAGAAAAAAAGAAAAAAAAAGAAAAAAAAAAGAGAACAAAAAAGGAAGAATAAGAGATCTATACTCTTAAGTGTTCTTAAAAAGAATGAACAACAAAGTGTAGGGGTGTAGTTTTCTACAAAAAAAAAAAAAAAAGATTGAGTGTTCTAAATAAGTTTGGGGGAGTAACCTGGTGAATTGAAATGAAGTTTTGTTATAGGCTTGAGCTCTACATAGTCTTAAATGATTTATGTGTTTGTGGGTGATTTGAGCCAAATTATTATCCTTTATCATACCTTCACCCAAGCCAAACGTTACAAGCTTTATAAAGTCCTACTTGATCCTTGGTGTTGTGCATGTCTACATTAGTGGAGAGTGACTTGAAAAGCAGGCCTATGGAGTTCATTTATACACACATCTTCAATATTAAATATGATTCATTTTTAAGCATAAACTCATCCGGGTTACAAGTGATTAGGTGAGAATGGCTCACACACACACACTTGAGGAATTGAAGTGAAGCGAAACTAATATTTGAGATAAAATTGTTGATCAAGTGCATTATTTTGAAGTTTTCCTTGGGTTATAATTAATTACAATCTTTGAGGCCTATTTGCAAGTTGAAGCATTTGTGTGTTTTAATTTTTCTTTGATTCTGTTTCGGTTTAGTTTTGTTTCGTATCATTTTAGTTGCTCGAGGACTAGCAAAGTCTAAGTGTGGGGGAACTTGATAGGTGTCTATTTATGTATTACTTTTATATCAATTCGTCCATGTTTCTTTGCTATATTCCTTGGTATTTTTATGTTTTTTGTGTGGTTTTGTTGTTTGTAGGAGTTTTGGAGCAACTTGCACAAAAATGGAGTAAAACCCTTCATTTTTCACCTCTGCTAGTCAGTGATCTTCTCGGATTTAATTGTATTGATATACAATGAACCCGATGACATGTTATATACCGTTGGAAAGCTCTCGAAGTCTATTTTCTGGAGAAATTTACGGTTTATAAATCCATTCAGTGTACCAAAAGTTGTAATCAAAACAGTGTTAGAAGTATATAAATGTAATTCCACAAATCACTGTAGCATGTATAATACGGGACACTGTAGCAGGTTACTGTAGCAGAGTATTTAAACACATTTTAGGGTTTTATTTTGATAACTTGAAGAGGGAAGAACGTGGTGGAGGCTACAGCTCTGGAATTCTTTCATCTCCTGGAGTTCTTGAAGGAGAAAGGAAGCTTGGAAAGAACTACAATCCAAAGAGAATTACATCAAATTTGCTAAGTTTTTCCCTTCCCTTTCATTTTCTGGAATGTCTCCATGTTGTATGTATTTACCACATTCTTAAACATGTGTAACTGAATCTGAATTGGTTGAGGGTGATTTCAAAGCCTCTGATATGGTTTTTGTAAGTTGATTGTGCAAGAAGTTGTTATCCAATTCTCTAATTGAAGTTGCTTGTATTTTCCTATATCTAATGCTTATGATTGCTTGCTGATTGTATTTGGAATGGCCAACTGAATTAATCTGGTTGTTGTCTATTGCTAGAGTAGAAATCTTGATCCGTAATTGTCTTGAATTTCTAATCCTTAGTAGCAAAATTGTGATCAGAGATTGCAATTGGAGAATAAAACTTAAGTTAAATAATCCGAGCTTGTGTGTTTATTGCTTAGATCAACCTATCTTTCTTATCGTAATGCATCCATTGAATTAAATTTAGAGAGCTTGTTCTAGGTTGTTTAATGCATAGAGATTAAATAAAAAGCCTGTTTTATTTAACAACAAAGTAAAGAAAGATTGGGATAACAGAGCTTGTTGTTATCTATGGTTGATAATTTCAATGGTATAATTAGATGACAATTCTACAATTAATTCGCAAATCCATATCTTGTGGTAGAGAAGGATCCCTTAACCAGGTTTCTCTCATTAATTTTTCAATCTGTTTAAATTTGCATTGTGTTATTCTTTACTTGCATTAATATTTCATCTAGTTAATCAATCAACAAAACCCCCCCTCATTTAGTTTATTGTTGCTTTCGAATAACAAATTCAGGTGGGGAGTCTGCCAGTTGGATATTTAGGAGTGCCTCTGATTAATACCAGATTGTGCCCTTCAGATTGTACTCCATTGATAGAACGGATTCTATCGAGGGTCAGGTTATGGACATCTGCTATGTTGACTTATGCTGGCCGTCTTCAGTTAATCAAGTGGTACTTTTTTCCATATAGGTCTATTGGTCATCCATATTCATATTGCCGGCAACTGTGGTACAGAAGATTGAGGGTATTCTGGCTACTTTCCTGTGGAGAGGGACCTCTTTGTCTCGTTCTGGGGCCAAAGTAGCTTGGGATTCGGTTTGCTATCCGTTAAAGGAAGGAGGATTGGGAATTAAGCGAGTGAAGGAATGGAATCAGGCTGCTATTCTAAAGTATGTTTGGAGACTTCTTTCTGATAAGTGCTCCACATGGTCTTCTTGGGTTCATAAAGTACTCCTTCGGGGCTGCTCGTTTTGGCAGGTTCGAGTTACTTCTGGAGCCTCTTGGTCTTAGAGGAAGATTTTGCACAGTCGAGATTGGTGTAGGGGTAAATTTGTCTCTTGTATTGGAGATGGTCGTGACACCTCACTTTGGCAGGATTACTGGTTGCCACAGGGGCGTCTTTGTGATTTGTTTTCTTTCAGGAATCTTTCATCTACAGGTCTTTCCTCAGATGCCAAGGTCTCCGCTATTATTCAGGATGAGGATTGGACTTTTCCTGATGGTGGATCGGCCCTTGGACGAATTTGAGACTCTATCAGCTTCCGGCCTATGATAGGGACTCCTGATCGTATTGTTTGGAAGGGCCACACCTCTGGAGTTTTCTCCATTGCCTCACCACGGGAGTTTTTACGGAGCAGACGAGCCGTGAGTTCATTTCATCATCTTCTTTGGTTCCCTGGCCATGTTCCAAGACACTCTTTTATTCTTTGGCTTGCCTCCTTGGGTCGTCTTCGTACTATGGATCGAATACAGGGTCATGGCATGTTATCCTCTTCGGGCTGTGTTCTCTGTGCCTCAGCAAATAAGACTCATGAGCATCTTTTCTTTAGATGTCCTTTCTCGTCTTCTGTATGGAAGGAGATTACAGCTAAGACTCTCATTGTTTGGCCATCTTCTGATTGGCTCACTCTACTTCATTGGGCTTCTCTTCATCTTCAGGGCAGAAAGAATTTTGAGCATATCCTTGCACGTTTGGTCTTTTCTACCACAGTTTATTTTCTATGGTATGAGAGGAATGATCGTGTGTATCAGCAGTGTCGTCGAACTTGTCATCAGGTGATTGATGAGATTTTTACCTCGGTTCGCTCTCGGCTTCTAACCTTGGAGGCAAAGTATGTGATCACTCCTCAACTTCGTGCCATATGGGGTCTTCATCATTAGTTTGTTTTCTTGGACTTTATTTTGCTAGATTGGGCTAATACGCCCTTTTGTTTTTATTGTTTGAGTGATCTTGACTATGTTGTGGTTGGTTTTGGGCCTATGCGCAATCGTTTTGTCTGGGGCCTTTAGCTTTTATTCTGTTTATTCGTTTGAAGCCTTTGGGCTTTGTTATTTTCTTTTGGACTTGCGAGTACTAAATACTCTTCTTGGGGTATGCCCCTCGTATATTGTACTATCTTTTTTCTTTTTATGTGAATAGTAATTTTTTCAAAAAAAAAAAGAGATAGTATTTTGTCTTCCCTAAATCTTTCATTTCAAATTCTCTTTTCAAATATCCAGCAGCATTCTGGATCTCTTCAGGAGTTCCAATTAAATTCATGTCATTGACATATAATGGTATAATAGCAAAGTCAGATTCTAACTTTTTTATAGACACACAAGGGTATATGGCATCATTAATGTATCCTTCCTTAATCAAATATTCACTAAGGCGATTGTACCACATTCACTTTGATTCTTTCAGTTCATATAAAGATCTTTGTAATTTAAGTGAATACATGCTTCTTAGTTGTGTTTTAATTGCTTCAAGCAATTGAAATCCTTTAGGAAGTTTCATATATATGTCAAAATCTAATTTACTATACAGGTAAGTGGTAACCACATCCATAGGGTGCATATAAAGTTTTTTGAGACTGCCGAACTTATCAAATATCTGAAGGTGATTGTATTCATTACCGAGGCATAAGTTTCATCAAAATCAATACCTGATCTTTGAGAAAAGCCTTGAGCCAATAAAAGGGCTTTACATCTGACAATCTCATTTTTCTAATTTCGTTTTCTAATAAACACAAATTTATCTCTAATGGGTTTTATCAATCGACGTCCAGACTACATGTAAAAAAACTTCATGTTTGGCCAAGGAAGCTAATTCTAATTGGATTGCCTTTTTTCCATTTAGGCCAATCATGCCTTTGCTTATATTCATCCACTGACTGTGGTTCAAAATCATCATTCATAATATTAGTGGCTACTATAAATGAAAATATGTCGTCAATGACAATTTCATCACGATTCCACATTTCTTTAGTATAATTAATAAAAATTTTCTCATTTATAAATACATGTGCCACTTCAGGGGCATGTTCCTCATTAATAACTTGTGCCTGTTTAGGGGCACATGTCTCATTAGAAACATTTATATCTTCAGGGGATAACTTAGAAAATATGAAATCTTTAGCTCGATCATTAAATTTACTGGGACCGATATTTACTACTTTTCTTTTTCGGGGGGTAACATCTTTTGATCCAAGTGGTCTTCCATGCTTCAGGCTTGCAACAGTTTGATTATTCATTGTTTTTTTAGGGAGTTTGTTTAATAGCGATCCCAATTTGTGCCAGTGAGTTCACAGCATTGATATGTGATTTTGTTATCTTAGTTGTGTTAATAAAAGCGTCTCGCATTTGATTAGGAGTATTTTAAAGGTGTATTATTCTTCGCACTTCATTTTCACATTGAGGTTTGCAAATATCAAGATGAGACAATGTTCCGACATTTCAAGAAAGTTCTTTTCTGACTTCAGAATGCATATGCCTAACTTTAGGAGGCATTTTCTGTTCTACTAAACGTGGGAAAAATGTCTCATCAAAATAACAATCAGCAAAACAAGCAGTAAAAAGATCACTTGTTATGGGTTCTAAATATAATAGAAAGAGGATCGTAACTCACATAAATCGACGTTAAGGTCCCATTTTTGTCCACTTTTGGGGAGCAATAGGAAATTGTATGACACAACAAAAATTTTAATGAAATATATTAGGTTGTTGGTCAAGTACAAGTTGTAATGGTGAATACTCATGATAAATAGTGAGCTTTGATCTGATTAATGATGCAACATGCAAAATAGCATGGCCCCAGACAGAAGTTGGTAACTGCACTCTTAATAATAAAATATGTGCAATTATCTACAGCTGCTTTATAAGTGATTTTGCCAAATCATTTTGGGTATAGACATGTGGAATAAGGTGTTCAACATCAATTCTAATGGACAAACAATAATCATCAAATACTTTGATGTAAATTCACCAGTATTATCTATGTGTATTGATAGGATCATTTAGAAAATGTGTCTATAATTTAATGATTTGAGCTAATAGTCTAGCAAATGCAAAATTTCTAGTTGACAATAAACAAACATGACACTACAGTGCAGAGGCCTCAATTAGGACCATAAAATAACGAAATGATCCACTTGGTGGATGAATTGGCCCACATATATCTCCTTGAATTCTCTATAAAAGTGATGGGGATACAAGACCAATCTTAGAAGGAGATGGCCTAGTAATCAATTTTCCTTGTGAACAAGCAGTATAAATAGTTTTACTAGAGAGAAGAATTTTCTAATTCTTTAATGGATGTCATTTATATTCTCAACAATCCTATGCATCATTGCGATCTTGAGTGACCAAGATGGTCATGCCACAACATGAAAGTTTTAGGATCTTTGAATTTCTGGTCCAATGCTGCATAGGTTTTAATGATGTATATATAATACAATCCAAAAGAGAGCTTCAAGCTTCTCCAACATCCTCTTTTGTCCTGGGACATCTAAAGTGAGATAAAGAATTCAATATTATTTTCACAAGATGTTTCAATATGATATCTATTATATAAATCTTTAAAACTAACGAATTCCGTCTGTGCTTGAATATAAGGCATTATCAATATGTAATTTAGTATTGCTTGCCAACACTATAGTGGCTCTTTTGGAGTCCTCAATGAAATTAATGGACCATGATATAGTATTAACCTTTGCTTTGAGAAAAGTTAACTTTAGAAAATATTTTTCATGTTTAAAAACAGCAGGATTTGTTACAATATCAACTAGACATAAATCTTCTTTATTTTTATACAAAGCCTTCATGTCCATTCCTTTTTATTATAAAAAGTCTGTAAAAGATAAAAGTACACCAAAACATCATAACAGAACACATATATAAACACACATACACATAAAATATATCATAATAAGACATATTGCAATATGTAATAAAATAACAACTATTTAGTTAGCTGGGGTATTTTCTTCAATCATCATTTGGCTAATAGCCTCCTCTGGATTAGCAAGAAAATCTAAGACGTCAAAATTAGTGTGACCTTCTAGGTCACCAACATAGTTGGTTTCAGCATTCTTTCCTTTATTCTTTATAGAGGCCTGATATAAGTCCACCAAATGCTTTTGTGTATGACAAGTATGTGCCCACTGACCCTTTGAGCCATATCTATGGCAAATACTTTCAGTACTTTGTGACTTAGATTGAATATCCTTTCCTTTACTTAGATTGAATATCCTTTCCTTTACCATGTATAGGGTCATCTTTTCTTCATTTCTGGTGGATAGGTTTAGATTTCTTTGAATAACTACCTTGTGGTTGGAAATTCTTTCTACCACGATCATAGTTTTTCTTGTCATCACGACTATTGGCATTCACTTCAGGGAATGGTGCAAAGCCAGTGGGGCGAAGTTGGTGGTTTTTTAATAAGATTTCATTATTCTGCTCAACAACTAAGAGGTAAGATATCAACTCAGTATATTTTTTAAAGTAGCATTCCCAATATTGTTGCATCATGACCATATTGAAGGGATAAAAAGTAGGTAATGTTTTTTCCAACATCTTCTCCTTAGTGATATTTTGTCCACAGTTCCTCAGTTAAGATACAATTCTGAATATTGTTTAGTTGTATTCACTAATAGTTTTAAAATCCTGCAATCTCAAATTGTTCCATCGAGCTCTTGCTATATTATTGTTCTTTGCTGATCAAATCTCGCATTTACATATTTCCAAAAGGCCAATAGATTAGTAATACTAGTATATTCAGATTTGAGGCCTTTATTGAGATGATGTTGCAATAGTATCATGGCCTTAGACCGCTCAGGCAAGGATGTGGTATTTCCATCTTTTATAGTGTCTCTAATACCCATGGAGTTCAAGTGGAGTATAACATCATCGAATAATTGTCTCCATTATGCAATAA
>SNVD02008023.1:0-32504 GCA_013180625.2 Boswellia sacra | reverse complement strand
AAAACCCATAGGTTTGTCGAATGTCAAAAATTTCTTTGATCCTTTGATAAGTTTTGTTGATGCAGCTGTGGAACAGAATTTTATCCCTCATTTAGCGAGAAAGATCCTTGTTTCTGCCACTTCTGCTGGGGAGTTACTTGACAAATTATAAGAAGTTGAGTATGAACCTGACCCAGCTAGTACTCAAATTAATTGGGCAGGAGGGCAAAACAAAAAGTACAAATTGGATTTGAATCTCCGTTTGTAATTTTTTTCTTCTTGTCCTTTATTTTATTTTATTTTATTTTTAGCATGTTATTTTATGAGTCTTCAGGTCATCACTCTTGAATAACAGAAGCCTCAGGTAATGTCTCCTATACTTTATCTCTCTACATTTAAACATTAAGGACAATGTTTCATTTGGTTGGGGGGGAAGGATAGTAGACATAAGTTGTCTTGAAATTTTATTTTTTCTTGCAAAAAAAAAAAAAAAAAAGCGAGTTAGTAATTAGATTCAGAGTGCGGTGTAAGGAGTTCAAATCCTCTTGAGACGCATTCTGGGTTAGGAATGGCAGAGTATGGAGGGCCAGTTTGAACTCTTGAAACCCATTCTAACCAATTTGTCATTTTATTTTGATCTTATGAACTCATTTTAGCTAACTTGATATTATTTAGACTTGATTTTTGAATTTTATAACAATGAGGTCTTATTCATTTCACTTTGAATTATTCAAATCTATGAACTCTCACAACCTTATCATTTAAAAAAAAAACAATTGTGTGCTTATGTACTCATTAAGCAAGTATTCATGAACCGTTCTTCACACACACACATACCTTGATGCATGATTGTGGGTGGCAAAATGAAATGTTGTAATATTTGAGTTCTTTTGTTTTGTTTAGGATAACAACACAAAGGAAGGGGAAAGTTAAAAAAAAAAAAGCAAAAAAAAATAATGAAGAAAAAAGAAGAAAAAATAGCAATTGTGGATAAAGTTTGGTCTCGTAGCCTCCTTAATTCGAGCAATTAAGCCCGAGGGGTGCTTTAACACTTAATACCCTAAGACCAACTGGTTTGGGAGCTATTGGCCCAAAGCTCGCTACATGGATTAAGGAGAAAGCTTAATGGGATTGAATATTGCACTATCCATAAGTTTCTAAGCAAAAATAAAGCATCGGCAACCCGAGTCGTTAAGCTCGAAGGGGTGTCTTAACACCTAATGCCCTAAGGCCAACTGGTCTGGGAGCCATTAGCCTAAGGCTCGCTACATGGGTTAAAGATGCATTCTTTCAAAAAAAAAAAAACAAACACATATATATATAAAATAAATGAATGCCCCCTATTTAAAGTTGTTAGCCTTAACAAATATTAGAACCGATATGGCTTCTTTCTAATAAGCCCCATAGTCATGTGTTGACTGAGCATAAAAAGGAGGTTTATTGATATCTTGACCGAAGGGTACATGAGTCATAAAAAAATAATAATAACAATAATAATTGGTTGAGAGTTTGTTTATTTGGATAAAATCAAGGAAAGTGCAATAATGACCACCTTGGATGTAAAATTCTAAAAATCACTTCTAAATAATAACGCTTTAATTGCTAGGGACTAGCAATAAGTTAGTTGGGGGGTGTGATGAACACTTAAATATGCATGTTTAATGAGAGTTTAGTTCATCATATTGCATTAATAGTGTCGTTAAATTCCTCAACTTAAGCATATTTGTAGCATTTGCATCTTTGGAATTAATTCTTCTTAATTTTGGTTTTGTTACAGGTTCGGTAAAATGGGCATAACTCACTATTTATAGATCAGAATGGTGCAATTCTTATTTTTTTGGAAAGCTCATTCAATTGTCTACAAGATTGCATTCACAAGCATCATCAAATTCGGGATCTTAGTGGACCAAAATTGGGCTTCAAATGAACCCATCTACAGTGTCGGCCCAGTCTGACCAGGCCTCAGTATTTGGACCGTATCTCTCAAAATACGTATCTAAATTGTGCAAATCAATATGTTATAGAAATCTGACAGAAATATCTACAACTTTCATGAAGAATGTGATTAAAATTCTCAACATTTCGATGTCAAAATTGATGGTCAAAGTCGGTGTCTAATGATCCCAATTGTCAAAGATATTTACAACTAGTATTTGACAATTATGCCCTTGTAATTTGACAAGTTTGCCTCTGGATGTATCTATAAATAGAGGTGCCTTGTGACCCATTAGGGCATCTTGGCCTTGGCTGGAACATTTTGGCTTTGGCTAGGATCTTGTATTGTGTTTTGTGTGTTTATGTTATTAATGAATTTTCTTTTTCTTGCATTTTATTTTCTTTCTATTATAATGTTCTTCTAATTTCTCTTTTGCTAAGGTGAAAGGGTGAAACCCTTGATATGAGAATAAGGATTCTCTAACCCTTAATATGTGCTTAATAATCTTAATCTTATAATGTTTATTCAATATGATTTATATTTAATTTCTTAATCAATCTTGACACCACTCGTAAAGTGGAGGTCTTGATCCATTGTCGACAATCCTTGGCACATCAAATGCTTGGATCCTTTCTAGATGATGTATGGTTCTTCCTTACCGACACGAATCTAGTTAGGAACCTTGATTTGTTGTAGACATATGGTGATTGGTACATTGGATGCTTGAACCCACTTACAAGAAGTGGTATAAATATTGGTAACGAAACGAATATAATTCATATAACTAAAATGGGTTAATTATCCTTATTTGAAATATCAAGGACGGATCCCCTAACCTTAGCCTTCATTGTTATTGTGTTAATTCCTCTTGGATTTTAATTATTCTATTGTTTATGAACTTTTTATTTTATTTACTATGGTAGGTTCTACCACCTTATGAAATTGTTCTTTAATTTACTATGGTTGGTTATACCACCTATTTCCATGGATGGTTTTACCTCCTCTTGCTTTTTGTTTTATATTTGAATGGTCGGTAATACCGCCTACCATCTTATCTTGCCATCCCTTTGAAGCATCCATATCATATTTGCTTAGCTTATAATTTGTAGCGCTTAAATCCCCTTCCTCGTGGATCGACCCCGGTCTCACCGGGTTTATTACTTCGACACTCCTATACTTGGGAGATAATCCTTTTTCGAATGTGCCACCCAGCCCACCCAAGAGTGCTTATGTCATGTGGGAACTCATGGTTGGAAACGATCTTTATGGATTTGATATCCAGTAGAAATAATAAGAATGAAAGTCCAGGTTGGTTGGTAAGGCTAGTGATAGAAGACTATCTAGCTTGGTTCAAAAAGCACTTGTTAGGTTAAAGATTTTTTTTTTTTTTTTTTTTTTGCTAAATGTTACGGCCTAATGCTGAACTATTGACCGTACTTGCTTGAATAGGTGTTCACCAAAAAGTTTTCCCAGACCGCATGCATACATCCGTAAGTAACTTAGTACAATATGGCAAATTTCATTGAGAGGAATCAACAAAGAAAAGAAAAATGGGTCAACATCTTTTAGTAAAGAGAGTTGTAGATTCGTAAGCTCATGATAAAGTCCCATTTACCTTGTATTTTGTTAGTAAAGCACTAGCGCGTTACAACTAGCATAGCAGCCTGCGAAAAAGGCTCTAGAGCCCCTCCCCTACTCTAAGTTAGAGCAAGAAGCAACGGATTAAGCAACTTGCATGAAAGATTGCTTTTCTAATTAGATAATATAAGGCGTGTTAGCTATCTATAGTAAGGGGCCTTTTCTTGTAGGATGTCGGGCGCACAAGAATAGGAAGGCCCAACCTCTATAAAGGGTTTCTACCTTCATTTGGTCGTGCTGCTATGATGTAACATGCAGTCATCCCAAGGTAGTAGGATGTATGGTGTAGGGCCCCTATTTTCTCTCCCTTAAAGTCCTTTATAGATTTCAAGTAGGGAATAGAGCAGTGGCTTATTCGGCGCTATATCACAATTCATTCTCGGGCATAGCTATTCACGAAATATGGCATGGGACATCTGTCAACGGTAGGAGTCTTACATCTGAGCGAGAGGTTAGACCAATGTCAAGGCAAGTTTCCTGGTGAAACACAAGCCCGTGACAATTCTCCCCCACTCGTGAATGTCGATGCCCTCATCGACTATGCTTCCTTATAATAAGTAGAAGTGCAACCCAATGTAGACACTCCTAATGCCCAACCTATGGACTCAGCCTAGAACTCCCCCCACTTGCTTCACCTTTACTATGAGCAGGAATACCCAATTAACTTCCTTAAGTCTTGACTCCCTTTGAACTGAGACGATGTATTCCCCAAGACAAGTTGAAAAATGATGCTTTAACTCCCTCATGAGCACTCTTCGTAAAGATGAAGTGTGTCCCCTAGACATGGCTTGTTGTGCCAACTACACCCTTGTAACACCTCCCTTCCGCTACAATAAATCCCCTAATCCTATACTCACTATGGAGTCCAAACCACCCTTCCTTACCTTGATGCTAAGCTCAGCATCCCTAGTATCAATTAGGGATGGCAAAATCCAGGTGTGGGTACGATTTGGCATTTTCGCACCCGTACGGGATAAAAAAACTATTTTTCGGTCCCTACAAAATCCTCAGATTTTTTTTGGGTTTTTATGAGTATGGGTAATTACGGGTTTTGGAATGCAATACTCGCACCCGAGAAAAATCCCTAGACTTTTCATGCTTTTTTTTTTCAGGCCTTATAAATAATGTAATGTTGCTAAAAAGACTTAAGCGCACTGATGGCAGCAGTGGTGAAACCTCCTTATAGTGGTGTGTTGTGACCCAAATTCGAGTCACAAGCTTGTTGGAGGTGTTAGTTTTAATTAAATATACAAATAAATTCATTAATTAAAATTGTTTGTAATCATTAAAGCAAAAAAAGTCGTAAAGTCCAGTGGTATATGGTTGAAATGCAACATTGAGTTCAAGCCTTGCATGTGACACATTTTTACTTATACAACTACAAATGGGCTGGGCTATTTGAATGGGGGCCGGGGATCGGGTTTCCTCAGGAATACTACCCCTGCACCGTACTCAGGCCTGTGTGCACTCAAAGCCCGGCCCTCGCGCCTATTCACCAAAAATATAAGGTTTTCCCCGGTTGGGCCCTGCAGGTACAATGCGGGTACCCGGCCCAATCGGGAAAAAATGCTATCGCTACTATCAACTTTCCTTGAGTGACTTCTGCCTTGCTACCTCTCCATGAGGCCTTTACAACCCAAAGTCAAGCAACCCATAATTTGTTATACCACAATAAGTGAAGTCCCCCACATGTCTCTCTTGACAATGCGTTTCCCCACTCCATGTACAACATACCCATATGAGAATCACTTTAAGTTTAAGTGCGCAAGTGTTTTTGACCCAAATTGTCCACCCTTGTGGCTAGATTTCCACCAACCACACGGTCCCTGATCCAACAGTCATCTCCAATGGAAACCCAAGCCCAAGATACCTAACAAAGCCTGACGATTTCATAAACATGGTTGTCCTGTGTTAAAGAACATAACTCCCCCGAGTCCTGTCTTAATCAAGCCCTCGCTTTTGAAGCTTTTGTTGCTTCTTTGTGCAACCATAGCATTTACCCAACAAAGGGTTCTCCTGAATGCTAGTATACGTCACTTACTCCTATCATCTTGATGCTCATGTCACATCATCTCATAAACTTCACCATTTGGCATAACCATAATCCCTCCTTATGTGCGTAACCATCTTATCAAAATCAAGGGCTTTCCCATTTGCCCAAAATCGCCTTGTCCCCACAAGGTTCTTGAACCTTGCTCAAGCGCGCCACCACTCAAGCTAATTATGAAGATACTGCAGCATCATATCTCTAACCAACTGATGATGCCTCCATAGATCGTCAACAAAGATACGTTGAAGTCGCTCTCACTCCCATGGCATTATTAAGTGAACTTCAAAAGCACCCTCTTTTGAAAATTATACAATTCGAAAATTATACAATTCATACCCTTAGAGGGGGAATCACTAAACAATAACCTAATCAGTTCTTTTATCTATTATAACTATCCTCGGAGCAAACTTGTAGCTCTGGTGTTAGAACTTGGGTTTAAAGCCTTCTATCAGCCTTAGCCATTGGTTAAAAGAGTAAGCCAAGCCTTATTTAAATATAGTCAATGGAAGGCTTAGTATGTTAGAAAGAATATGTTCCATGGCAATTTTCTTTAACCAGTGCCCATTCCGTTGCGCAGCATGCTCTACTTAAAGAAGCTTAACAAGGGCTTGATAGGGGGGCTTGCCGAAAAAATGGCTGCTGTGGGAACTCCGGCCAAGTAGGTCAATGAATGTCTTCCCTGATCCATTACTAAACCTATTACTATTGGTTTGGTTCACTTCATGCCTGAATCTATAGATCAATAAGAGGTTTTGAGCCCATGGTATGTCTTTGGCATTGGAAAAGGATAAGGATTTTTTAAAAGATCTAGCTCCTTTCTCGGTTGAGCCTTTTCACCTCTCTCCTGGTTGGTGGCTGAGCAACTTGAAGCTTCTTCTATCGAAACTGCTAATGTGGCTGACCTAGATGTGGCATCTTTTGCCACCCATGAACCTAATGAATCAGTTTGGGACGCTTTGGCCTCTATTTCTCTTGAAATGAAATCGGCTCGAACATAAAGATCTTAAAATTGCATATCTAAGGTAGCTTAGACCTACGACATGATGATAGAATCTTCCCCTGCGGGATGCCTCCCTTCTTCTTGTTAGCTCAATAGGACTAGTATAAGGGTTCGACCTGAACCTAAGTTTTCTTTTCTACCAGCCTTCTTTCCTGCCAAAGCAAAAGAAAAGGCAGTTGAGGAAGTAGGCTCAGATTCATCAGATTAGTTACAAGGCTGGGCATCACCCTTAGCAAGTCATGCCGTCATTCCTGAATAAGGGGATTGAGTAGATAGAACATTCGATTTGGGCAACAAAATTGATAGAATCGGGGCTTCCTCATACTCCCGCGAATGAATGACTGAATCAACACGGTTGAAAGTAGCAACGCGACCAGAAGTAATTGTAAGTCCTCGACGAGGAAAAAAAAAAACTTGAATTTCCCTCAACTCCTTGCCAATGGGCGACAAAGGGAGAAAAAGGTCTAAGACAAGTAGCTCAAAATCAACCCAACTAGGACTTCGAAGGAGTGTAGCCACTTGACTTGAGGGTGAGAAGTGAACCAGATTCAGAATCAGATGAGCTTTTATGGAAGCAATAACTATATGTTTTTTTCCAGCACTCAAACAACAAGTAGAAGGAGTAGCTCAATTGATTCTTGATTCCATTCTTCCACTGGCACCGACCTCTATTTAATAGGCAACTATAGAATAGAAAGAGGATCAAAGCCCATTTCCCCAGGTGACGAGGGAAAGTCCCACGGGAAGGAAGTCAGCAAGAGCAGTTTCAAGGTCTTCGACAATGAGTTCAACTGCTGACCTAAGTGGAGATCAAAGAGTTGCATCTCAATCTACACAATTTTTTGATCTGGATTTGAAGGAGGGTAGGCTTGAAGTAAAAGAAAGAAGCCCCTACGATGACTCACTAAATATCCTAGCCTAGGGAGAAAGATATCAGAAAGAAAGCAAATGAGCTAATGATGACTAGCCTTTAAAAGTCGGGCCTAGCCAAGGAATGCGAGAACAAGGGAGGTCCCACTTTGACTGTATTCAAAAAAGAAGCTCAAATTCATCAGATCAGTAACTAGCTATCGGAGTAAAGGACTATCCTAGCCATCAGAGATGAAGAATGATTCTAGGTTAATGGAATGGTTACGGATAGAGGATCAAGGTACTATGTCATTTCTCATAACACCTTCACTCCTCCAACCAACTAATCCAGGCAAGTGTTCTCCTATAGAGGCCATTGGCATATCCATCTTGTTCCCAACCTTGAGAAGATATAAAGGAGTGAAAAAGAGAGAGAGGAAGAGTCTAGCCCAACCAATTATGATAAAAGAGGAATTCCCACTATAGAATAAAAGGGAAGCGATAGCTACTCAAAGAAAAAAAGAAAATTCGTAATTTACCATACTCCTCAAGAAAGACTGTAAGCGGTATTGTAAAGGTATGTGCTTTTTCAGTCGATTTGGCTCAAGAGGGTGGGGGGACTTTGACTTTCTTGAAGCAACATATGAGATTACCCAGAATATGACCTTTTTATTAACCTGGTGCGGATGTGGACTCCATAGAAAGCCTGCTCAACTTTGTAAGAAAAACATAGTAATGCAACTAAGTGGAAGTCTTATATGAAGGTGCACTTGATCTTTGACTTGGTCTGGCACGATCCATAAGGAAGGGGTTTTCATTCGCAATAAGGTAGCCATAGCGAAAAACCCTATGGGTTGCATTGAATCTTTCCCTTCCTTCTCCCTCCCACCCGATCCATTAAAGGAAAAAAGACTCAAGGATTAGGCCATTTTCCATATGTCTCTAGAAAGATAGGAGCTTTTTTTTTTTTAATATTTTATCTAACTCTCATTAAATTTCTCCACATGTAAAGCCTAAGAGGCCTTGTGTTCTATTTGAACAGAGGAACTCTCACATTGATATACACATCCTTCCCCCAATCTGCTCAAAGTATTTTCAACTATTTCTAGATATTAGAGCGCTAGCTCTTCTCTTCGAAGACGTTCAACTGGATCATGTAAAGTATGATCTGAATACCTTGTTACGTGTTTTCTCTTTGGCACTATCCACCACTGTGTCTGTATCCTTCTCCTCAACATTTAGTTAGTATCTTGTCCATCGTAATTTTTTTCCATAAAATTAAAATAGATGAACTATCTATTATGGACCACTAAGAAAATGTCTTTTATTGAAGCACAAGATCTTCTCAGTTTCGTTGATGGAACTAGAAAATAAAAGAACCCAAGGAGTTTCTTAAGACTGATCATAAAACAAAGGTGAGATAAAGAACCCTAAATATGTCCCTAGAGAAGAACAGACCGACTACTCAAAAGTTTAATGATGGGTACCATGACAGAAGATGTTCTTAGTCTTGTCGTTGGATTAAGAACGTCTTGTAATATTTGGATGCTCTTCGAAAAAAACGTTTACCCAATCTTCAAAGGACCGAGAACTTCAACTACAATTTCAATTACTGCTATGCCCGAAAAGGGTTCAAAACCTCTATCTTCTATCCTATTGGAGGCCCATAGGTCTGCTATAGCCTATCCACCCATAGAGGTACCCAAATTCATCGCCCTCTCTATGGCAACCTCTGTCTACCTTCTAAAACGAGCTGTATCAAGAGAGGAATAGCCTCTTTTGGGTTACCCGTGCTACAGCTGCTGTTACAGCATCATATGTTAAGATCCTCATCTATGAGCTACACCTGGCATCTTAGTTGTCGTTGATGAACACTTAAATGTGTATGATTAATAAGAGCTTAATCTATTATTTTGCACTAATAGTGTCATTAAATCCCTCAACTTAAGCATATTTGTAGTCTTTGCATCTTTCGAATTAACTTCATCTTAATTTTGGTTTTTGTTATACGTTGGATAAAATAGGCAAAACTTTCTATTTATAGATCAGAATGGCGCAAATCTTGATTTATTTGGAAAGCTGATTAAATTATCTACAAGATCATAATTGAGAAGCATCATCAGATTCGACCTCTTAGTGGACCAAAAATGGGCTTGTAGTTAACCCATCTACATTTTTTGCCCAGCTTGACCATATCTCTTGATATACGTATCCAAATCGTATGAATCAGTGTGTTCTAGAAAGCTGAGAGAAATATCTACAACTTTCATAAAGAATGTGATTAAAATTCTTAGTAATTCAGTGCCGAAGTCAGTGGTCAAAGTTGGTGCACATGATGATCCAAATTATCAACAAGATATTTTATAATTGTCCCTTTGTAATTTGACAAGTTGTCCTTGAATGTATATAAATAAAGGTGCCTTCTGACCCATTAGGGCATCTTGGCTTTGGCTGGGATCTCTTATTATTGTTTTTTTCTCTCTTATGTTTTTATGCTATTAATAATTTTTTTTCTTGCAATTTATTTTCTTTCTTTCATAATGTCTTACTAAATTCTCTTTTGCTAGGGTGAAAGGGTGAAACCCTTAATATGAGAACAAAGATTTTATAACCCTTTGACATATGCTTAATGATCATAATCTTTTGTTATTTTTTTTATATGATTTATATTTAATTTCCTAATCAATCTTGACACTACTCGTACTACAACAAAACATGTCTTTTATATCGATAAAAAAATGACCTATATCAACATATATGTCGGTTCTCGTACAACATAAATTGACCTGTCACATATTCCTATACGTGTCACTTGGTCAAACCGATACAAATATATGTGTCATTCAGAAACAGTGTCATTACGTGTCGGTTTGTACCAAATATGTGTCCGCTAATAAGTGACACAAATATAGTGCCAGTCCACAAATGACACATATATAATTAAATTGTATCACTCACGAGGTGACAACTATTTAATGTCATTTACTGAGTGACACAATTAGGACATTTGTGTCATTTCACATTAAAATTATATGCGTCGTTATCTGGCCGACATTCAAATATATGTCATTTACAGAGTGACACGGGACGTGTCGCTCACAAGGTGACACCTAATGTCATTCACTGAGTGACACAGGTTGGACATTTGTGTCATTTCCCATAAAAATTATATGTGTCGTTTCTTGGCCGACATCACGTATGTAACTTTTAAGTGTCATTTTTGGGTCGACATGCAATTTTGTATATATATAACACATGTCGGCCATAATTCAAGCCGACACGTATTATATATTTTTTATTTTTAGAAACCTGATTTTATATGTGTATATATATACAAGAACACCTAGATAGCAAAAACAATGTATCCAAATAATAAATATATATAACTTACCAATTTGAGCTAAAATTTTGTGAAAGTAATGCAATAGGATTAAGGCTAGATTAAAGAAAAGGCAAGAGTTTGTTGGCCAATTCTTAGGGTTAACTGCATGCAATGTATAACCAAATCAATTAGAAAACATTAACAAATAACAATTGTCTTTTATCATCACCTACAATCAGCTTTTTGGTATAAGTATATCATGAAGTGAAAAGCAAAAATACATGGTATTCCACATCCTAAAGAACAGAATTAACCTGAAAATTCTTGTAGCTTGGAGTAATGTGACCTATTAGAATTCCTTTGGTTGTAAAGGTATAGTTGCAGACCTGATACCAAAACAAAAGAAACTATTAACAGCAAGGGAGCAAAGTATATCTCACAAATTCCAGGGCCACCTACTCCAATTTAAACTAGATATCTCAACTTTTACCACTTGAATTCTTGTTGAAGTCAAATCTCATTCATGGGCACTATCATTTTAAAGTCATGTTTGCCCCAATCCTAAAATCCTATAGGTTTTAACAATAAAGAAAAAAGGATGAAAGTAACCTAGGTGAAAAATGAGTTAGTCCAGGTGTGCATAAAGCTTAGAGAAACATATACATATTAAACCTGAAACAATCAACTCACAAGCGTTTTAGTGATAGCATCTCGCCTATTTCTACTAGAATTTTTCTGCTCAACTTATTGTTCCTCAAATCCAATAGCTCTAGCCTTTTCAGTTCTCCGAACTCTTTAGGTATGACACCAGAGAAATAGTTTTTGTAAAGTATACTATTAATGCAAATGGATAGAGCAAGAACAATAAAATTTAATCACCTTCTGAGAGCACTGCAAACATTACCAATATTGAGCCATATATCAAAACTCTAGCTACATTGTCTATCATTTAAGAAATCCTTTTGAGATGGTACCCTATAAGAAGGCCCACAAGTTCAAGCTTTGCTCAAGTCCAAGGCATCAAATTATGTTTGAACTTTGAATGAAAGAAACGGAATTTAAAGATATATTTAAGAAAGATGTCCTTTTTTCTAGCCTATAACGTGTTTAGAGAAATCTGATTGTGGAATTTAGATTGCCATTTCATAAATCAATGCCAAATTCTATAAAGGTTAGCAATATTTGTACTCCTCTGGTCGAATTGTGCTTCGGTTACATATTAATAGTATGATTAAAGTTCAAAGAGAGAACTTTTCTCTTTCTATCACATATTATGATTCTCTTGGAAGCTATAAGAAAACAACAAATGCGGGTTGAAGAAAATAGTGTAGCTTTCTTAAAGAGTTAAACTTCTTCAAAATAAAATTCTAGAATATAGTATGAATTTTATGCTCCTGCTCCAGATTCACAAGCTATTTACTCCATATCATAATCATAAATCATAATGGTTCTCAAGAAGAGTACTCTGTTTCAACTAGAAATACGTATGA
The DNA here is from genome assembly GCA_013180625.2 of Boswellia sacra. Lineage (NCBI taxonomy): Eukaryota > Viridiplantae > Streptophyta > Magnoliopsida > Sapindales > Burseraceae > Boswellia > Boswellia sacra. Next base: position 20,240 of record SNVD02008023.1, on the reverse strand, counting down.
GCATTTTGAATCTGAAACTTCTCATTCAAAATAAAATCCACTGATAATCTTATTATCTTGTGATATTGAGTATGATGCTTGCATGTGAGAGATCAAGTAATTGATGCCTCATATTAATGTGAACTAAAGGTGCATTAACTAAAGAAACAGTTATTAACTATGTTGATAAGAAAAATCTCCTGCACAAGCAAAATTGAATTTTAGCTACAAAGGCATAGCAAAATTGTGAATCCTACATAAATCATAATTCACTAAGCTTCCCAGGCTCTGGTGCCAATGTCCCTTCCAGATACAGCTCTTTCACATCTTTGCAAGTGGAAATATGTAGGAGATAGCAACATAATTTACCATTTTACTTGTACAACAGAGATCTCCAAAATCAAAACTTCTGTTACTGAAACCAACATTACTAGTAACTATACAGAAACAATGACAGGAATCGAATTTTTCAATGCAATACTTGTAACAAAGTATGCCTTAGTGGGGAAATACAGAGGAAGAAAACTTACAGCATTTGAACTTTATCGTTGAGACAATGAACACCTGACCACGAGCAAGGAGTGCTGTCATTTGGATTCCAATTGGCGAAAACACCATAAGGATCCCAATTCACTCTCGCCTAGAATTCCAATAGAGTCGATCCTGCACTTGCATATGTCAATTCAAGCCAAAATAAACAATCAAGTGTTAGTCCTACAATAACTAGTCAAGTTAAAAATACATAATACCCAATCCTACAATAACTAGAGACAACCATTCATAATGACTGTCAGCTAATTCACAGACAGCAATCAGAAAATTAAAAGATATAAACAGCTCAAACTACCAGTGATACGACGAATAACCATCAAACCTGCATTTGAAATACCTTGAACCCATTAGGACAAAGCTAGTCAAAGAAATTTGGACCATCTATCCCAATCAGAAATTTCTTAGGACTTTCAAACTATTGTATTACTTGTCTATTCCAGTCAAGTCACTCACTACAAAAATTACAAAATCAAATAACTAATAACTCAAAACATTTCAAAAACATCAAAAGCCCTTAATTAGGAGCATGAGGTAAAAACATGCACAAAAGCATGTTCTTGTCAATAATTTCAACCAAGCAGTATCATACTTTGATTTTACTCAATCCAAAAATTGGGAGCATTCCCACCAGAGAATGAAGTGGCTTTAGTTCTAAGCCTAGAGACTAACCTTAACACAGAGAGAAGCTTCTTCTTTTCCAACAGATACTAGCTTCTTCCAAACTGCATCCATAGATTTGGGAACCTGCATAAACACATTCATAACTCGTTATGCAACAACAAGTCCTGTTAAAAGATAAATAATGAATTCAAAATAGTTTAGCTACCTCTTCATCGTTTCCATCCCCAAATGTCAACTCAATAAGAGATCGTTCATAAGGGTGCGAAAACTTTTTTATCATTGATTGCATCAGCTGTAACAGCATACTTTGATAAATATAGTACCCAAAATTAGAAATTTCTATTCAAAAGAATAGAAGGAAGCAGAAAAAAGAATAAAACAACATTAAAGTTTTTGAATGAATTGTAAATAAAGATAACTCTATTAGCTACTTCAATCATTAGTTCAATCAAATAAGCAGTCATCTCCCAAAAAAAAACTTCAAATATTCACAAAACCTCTACCAACATTCTGACTAGTATAGTTTTAACAATTCCTAGTCTGCTATATAACAAAATGAGTGAATTCATATTCTCCTTCCCTTTATTGACTATAGTCAGCAAGCTATATAAATTCATCCCAAAAAATTGTCAGTTTTCACTCTCTATTCGTCTAAAACTTTTTCACCCTACAAATATTTTGATTCAATAAGTTAAAACATATTGAATATTCAATCTACGCTGATAAGCACAAATCTTATAGAATTTTGTAACCTGATTTCTTTATCTTCCTTTTTCCTTATACCAATCTCTTACAATCTTGGATGCAAAGACAACCCATTCTGATCTCACCTCATTCATCTCCTATATAATATAACTTTCCTTATTGTGTAACTGAGATTACAATAAAATTTAAGTTAAGTTCAGCAATAAAATCAACATATGAGGAATGTGGGATTTATCATTATGGATATCTTACCTTCTCACAAAGGACCTTGGGCTCTTCAATAATTTCCTTCATATATTTGAGCACATAGTACCCACATTCCTTATGTCAAGGCTGCCTCAGTGCCTGCACTCGTCAAATATAAATATTTGATACAATACAACTTTATTCTCATATTGAAATAATCGTTGCTAAATTTTCAAATTGAAATTCAAACTTACCTTGATGTTTATCCACCAGTTGCTCCTTTTCCTTTTCAATTCAGTAGCTGACTTCCATAGTATTACCCCTCTAGCAAAATAGCCAGAAAATACATAATATATGTTAATTATGTATAATTAAAGTTGGCACCAAATACCATATAAGAATTAACACAACTTACTTTTTCACGACCTCCATTATGTCTTCCTTGGCTCTTTCGTGCATGGAATCATGGTAGAAGACTTCACATGAGGCCATATTAATGACAACCAATGTCCAATGGTATCTAATAACCAGGTTTTGAACAACAAAGTGAGTAACTTTGAAGAATAAGCAACCTTAAAAAATATGTGATAAGTTTTGTTTAATCTTGAAAACATACCCTCGGTTGTAAGGAATGAAAATGTAGTTCCTATCCTCCAACTATTTGAGCTTTTTAGCCAATGATTGAGATGTCAGAAGACTCATTTTGGCTTTTGCAATTGCACCTCCTACTATGGTTGTGGGGTTTACAAACCCAAACTTTACTGGACCAGAGTCAAGTTGAAATTTTTTAAAGAGACAACTACAAGTAGAAAAAGAAAAACAAAATAGCATTATTAAATTTATAATAACGATTAAAAAATTAATGCTATTAAGACAACATAGTTTTAATAATGAAACAAATGAAATAGATACCTGCTATACCAAGATATGCAATTTTGTGACAGTTCTTCGAAGTTGATAACATGTCTACAATCTTCACGATTTAGATATGTAGACATAGAGTACCCAAACAAACCTTCATCAAATTGGACCTTGACATAGTCTGTATCATCTACCATCAAAGATTCTACTAGAATCTCAAACATGTCAACAGAATCTGGATTATCAATTTGAGGCTTCTCAGTTTGTAGCGCTTTCAACTCCCTCCTCGTACATTTCTTGTCTCGACTTTTTTGTTCATCAGATGGGGACTACATAAGAACAGAAGGTGCAACAAATTGTTTATTGGCACACACTAGTAAATAACACAAAATATAAAAAATACATGCTAAGTTTTTACCCCACCTCTTCAAAGACAAGCTCTCTTGGCCAATTCACGTGTTGTCCTAGAACATCAAGTACAGTGATAACAACCCCTTTTCATCTTCTCCACTCTAGGGGACAATGGCTTCACCATCCATAACCACTTTAACTGACACACGCCTAGTTGCCTTATTATTGTCATCTTTTTCATAAGCAGAACCAGATGCAACAACTACAATCTCTGAACCCCTCATAATGGCTAAATTACAAGCTACCTGATCAACATAATATTGCAAATAGAATCGGTTATAATACATGTAAATAGTTGAATATTCAAAACCTAATGAATTTAACAGTATTTTCTTATCGCTCACGAGAAGTCCTCCTCAACCTCCTCAGGGGCAACAGGTTCCATATCTTTTAACTTCAATTTATTCTTAGCATTCATGTTGGAAGTTGTTGGTTTTTCAACCACTGCATCATATTCATCTTCCAACTCTGCTAGCCCTTGCTCACCCTCATTTTGGGCCACTGGAATAGTATTACTGAGTTTCCAGACTTCACAACATTTAATTGTGCTCTTAGCTAGTCTATGATGTCATCTTTCTCTGCTAACCATCTGATAGCATCTTTATAACGTCTCTTTTCTTTGTAATGACCTTTGAAATATGCAGTTGGTGTCACATATTTCCCCACCCCCTAACTCGACCTCTATGCTCCTCAGTTCCCAATGCCCTATTTAGAATATCTTGTCTATCAGTAGGGTCTACAACTCCTAATTCTGCTTGCTTTTGGATCTCCTCCTGCAACAATTATAAGTTAGACACTATATACACAACTTATATGCTAATAACAAGTATTTTTATAATGTAAATTTTTTGTTTCATTTTTTTTACTTACAATTTTCTCAATCACAAAAAGAACATTTGGATGGTAATCACCAGTCTTCCTTTTCCTACCTCTTTTCCATAACTTTGAATGATCAATTAGTCTATCATAATTCCCTGTTTCTTTGTGCTACCAGCCAATAAAAATGTGAAACAATTACCATGGAAACCATGAAATCAGATTTGATTAATGAAAAATTTAAGCCAAAAAAAAAATACCATTTCCTTCTCCACGTGAAGGTAGCCTTTCCTCCCTGTCGTATGATCATATTTATTTTCTCGTCTCTTGGCCTGTTGTTTGCTTCTCAATTCCTTCAAGCATAAACAACTATTTGTATTAAATAACAACAACATTTGGATTAAATAAATAAGGTATTGTGTAACTGACAAAATTTTCCAATGTTTAAAGTAAAAAAAGAAACCAAGAGAGTTAGTAAGGCAATAAAATCTTTCACACCTTTTTTGTGCAACAATTCATAAATATATAATTTGTGCCAACCATTTGATTTGAACAAATTAATATAGTTATGCGGAGGTTCTATATATATTAAATAATAATATAAGCATATCATGCACGTTATTTCATCTAAAGTACTTGCAAACAATAATGAGAAAGTAATCTGTGATTAAAAAGCATATTGCCTTTCATGGTGTATCCTACACATTATATTACTAGTATTAATATATGCCAAAATTCTATGCATAAACTCATGGAAATTAATAGTTTTATGGTAATTTTTCACTAAAACTAAACATGAACATCTAAAAGAATTTTTTCCCATTACGAAGGCTGTTGAAGTCTAAATCGATTAGATAAAAATAGGTAAACTCAGGACAAGGCAGGTATACTCTATCATTACACAGCTATGTTCACAAATATACTACAAATTTCATTCCTAAAGCTAATCAATCTTCCATTAATTCCTATCTACAACATTGTTGTAACTTTTTTCAGACAAAAATATAACTTCACATCAGATTTGATTAAAGCTAGATTATTCTTTCAGCAGGTATCTCTAAAGTAACATTGCTAATGTTAGCACCTATACATAACCAAAAGCAAAAGTGATTAATTACAGTGTCTGCCATTAATTGCAACACTTATTGCACAGTCTTGTTGCTTAATATTTTGTGGTCGTTTTTAGTGTAGAATCTACTTAAATAGCTTGACTATTTCATTAGTGATTATGCCCATCACAAGCACAACACTAAATCTTACTAATAAAATCAATAAGTTAACTTATTATCCCAAATCACTTCTATACTACTAATTCATTATTCTAATCTAACAACGTAACATAAAATGTAGGAATTTATCAAGTCATAATTGCAGCAACTGTAAATGGAAATAACCTAACAAGAGTTATATGGTTAATACCTTCCATTCATTTGCGAACCGGCTTCGAACGAATTTCTCTCAAACTTCATCACTAATGAAATTGTATTCATCTGGCTTATTTGCTAGGGCATCTTTAATAGTCCCACATTTCAACACCCTATCTGAAGTTAAAACAGTCTTAAACTACCACCATGCCCTTGAAGCTTGTTTCATGGCATATTGTTTATGGACTGGATCAACATCGTAGTGGTTCTAGTATTTTAAAAGAAAAAAAAGAATTATGGATTCAGGAAGAACTATTATATAAAAAAACAACACTTATATAACCAAAAATAAACATAATCTTCGTACCACAACCGATTCCCATATTCTATCTTTTGTCCCTTGATCCACAAGTCTCCAATCATTTATTAGTATTGAGGTTACATTGTGTGCTTCAAGACCGATAGTTGAAATAAAGTTGTCTGAAATAGGCCCTTCTTCTGGCTGATTATACTCATTAAATTCAAATCTAATTCTTTCTTTCTTAGGACCTTTATTTCTTCTAACATTCTTGCAAATTCCTCTTGTTCTACTAGAAGTTGTTGAACCGCCCTCAGTTTGATCATTATTGGACTATTTTCCTCCACTCACTATTACAACCTGCACCAAAAAAAAAACTGTCAAACAACCACTCAAATACTTCAAGTTATACAACATAGCATGGAATATAAGAGAAATAAAATAATGGTGATGCAACATGACTAAGCAAAATAACTAAAACAATCAGCCCTAAACAATCAGCACTACCAATATCTCAATTGTATTTCCTCCATGGTTCAATTATCAATCCAAACACCCTCACAATTATCATGAACGTAGTTGATTTCATCATCATCAACTATATCAAATGATTCAATATTAGGTAAAACATTTATGAATGGATGATGATCAACCAAACTAGGTATTTGGTCATGAATTCTATCGATTTTGTATGATTTATCATTGGTAAATTGTACCACCGACCATCTACCATCACTTTGGTCCGTTACATAAAACACTTGTTTTGCTTGTGCAGCAAGGATGAAAGGATCTGACTTGTGGCCAATACGATTAAGATCCACCAAGGTCATCCACTCTCACGCCCCCGTTGCTGTCCATCCAATCACACTTAAAAATTGGCACAGTTAGTAAATGATAATCAAGAGCCCAAATCTCTTTTATAACTCCATAGAAAAGCAAGTCTCCCGTAACTGGGTTTTTGTCTTTTGAACTTGCAACCTGCATTTTCGTTGCCTTGATACTAACTCCACTATTTTGATCCACTTTATCATCCCCTAAGTCTATTGTATGGAAGTGGCAGTTGTTGATGATGTAGCCTGAATAACTTGTGACATATGAACGAGGCCCTGGAGCTAACCATTTCGACGTAGAAGACACGGGATCATCATTATTTATTGAATTTGAAACCTAGTAAGAAATATTAAATGAAATGTTAATATGTTAATGACGCTATATACATAAGACAATGCAAATAAAGAAACAGTTTGCCTTATCTTTAAACCATTGGATAAAGCTAAGATTGTGTTGGGTTTGCAACCACTTAGCATTTTTTGCTTGCCTTGGGAAACTATTCTTTAACACTTGCATATGCTCTCTAAGTTGCTAAAAGAAAAGAGGTAAATTATAATTAGTGATAAATTGAAGCTCATGGAAAGCACAACGATGGAACAAAGTAAGAGAGAAGACTTACTCAATGTAAGGTTGCACTTCATCCGTGTTTTCCAACACATATAGATGAGCTTGCTCCCAATCTTCAACAGTGATAGAGATCACTCTACCCCCAACCAGGGGACCATCAACTTCATCTAGGTTAATATCATTTAAATACTTCCCACTAAATTCAATCGCTTCTGTTGCAATATAACACTCTGCAATACAACCTTCAGGATGATTTGTATTTCAGACAAACCCTTTTAGAATTTTCATGAAGCGGTCAAAAGGGTACATCCATCTTAAATAAACTAGACCACACAACCTCACTTCTCTAACCAAATGGACCGTTAGATGCACCATTATGTCAAAAAAGAAGGTGGGAAGTATTTTTCAAGCAAGCACAAGGTAACCACTAGATCACTTTCTATTGGGTTTAATTTAGGCACATCAACTACTTTGGTGCAAATATCATTAAAGAACATACAAAACCTTGTAATAGCATATCGAACATGCTTAGGCAAAATTGATCTAATGGCCAAGGGTAAAAGTTGTTGCATAAGGGCGTGACAATCATGGGACTTGAGACCAACAAGTTTTAAATCATCCAATGAAACTAGGTTCTTAAAGTTTGAACAATATTCGAATGGGACCTGAAGGTCATACAAAGTTTGGGAAACAATCTATTTCTCTTTCTTACTTAAGGAGTAGCAAGCAGGAGGCAAGTACGCTCGGTTGTTTACAACCTTCGGTTGTAACTCCTTTCGTAAACCCATGTGCACAAGATCCATTCTAGTGTTTAGACTATCTTTTGTTTTCCCAGGAATGTTTAACAATGTGCCATAAATGCTCTCACATACATTCTTTTCAATGTGCATGGCATCTAGATTGTGACGAACATATAAATATTTCCAATATAGGAGAGTAAAGAAAATGGAATTTTTCTTCCAACACACATTTTCATTGAGTTCAATCTTTTTTCTTTTTTTATCCTTTTTCTTCCCCCAAGTGTGTTCCCCCTTATCTTGTTTTTGTAGTAGTTTCTCTCCCGTTAGTGGTCTTGGGGGAAGATCAAATTCTTGATGCCCATTGAAAGCCTTTTTCAATTTCCTAAAAGGATAGTTTTTTGGGAGAAATCGCCTATGACCCATGTTCACATTTTTCTTCCCATGTTTCAATCTACGTGATGATGTTCCTTCCTCACATATTGGACAAGCATAATAACCTTTTACAGAGTAACCAAGGAGATTGCCATAATTGTCCATAACAATACTGCCCGAAGGTTAAACATTTCTTGCTTATAGGCATCATACACTTGAACACTTTCTCCCCAAAGCATGTTCAAGTCGTCAATTAAAGGAGCCAAATAAACATCAATGTCATTTCTTGGTTGTCGCGGACCTGATATCAGGAGAGACAACATCATGAATCGCTTTTGCATAGATAACCATGGAGGAAGATTATACGTAACCATTACCACAGGCCAACAACTATAAGTACTACTTCGGCTACTATGTGGATTAGTCCCATCAGCTGATATAGCTAATCGGAGATTTCTACGTTCAGCACTAAAATCAGGCCATATACGGTCAACCAGTTTCCATGGAGGGGTGTCTGCTGGGTGTCTAAGTCTACCATCATTACCTCTACCCTTGGCATGCCATGTAAGGTTTTGGGCAATTTCAAGAGATTGAAATAACCTCCTAAACATTGGAATGGGAGGAAAGTACCACACAACTTTTGCTGGAATGCCTTTCTTAGGTTTAGATGTTTTACGTGTGACTTTCCATCTCGACAAGCCACATGTAGGACAACTTGATTCGGATGCATACTCTTTTCTATATTAAATGCAATCATTAGGGCATGCATGTATTTTTTCATGAGACAAACCTATAGAAACCATGGTTTTCTTAGCTTCGTACATGGATGTAGGCATCTCATTATTGGGTGGTAACATATCGGATAGGAGGTCAAGTAACTCAGAGAAACTTTTGTTAGACCAACCATATTTTCCTTTAATGTTGCATAGTTTCATTAAGGCAGATAGTTTTGTGTGGGATGTGCATCCTGGGTATAAGGGCTTCTCAGCATCTTGAAGTAAATTATCAAAACATTTAAGGTCATCCTCATTATACTTGAATGCATCGTTGACCATATCAAATGTAGCAGATGGATGATTGTGTTCAGAATATTCAGCAAATGATGAGTTTACGATTTTGGGTGGATTAACTGAAGTTGGCTCCCCATGACAAATCCAAGTTTCGTACTTAGTATCAAACCCTCTCCTAAATAAATGGTTCTAATTTCCTCTCGGGTGTAGAAGGCAAAACATTGATAGGATTTGCAAGGGCATTTCATGAGGTTTGAGTTGTTACAGTGGGTAGTTGCAAATTCTAAGAAGTTATCCACCCCATCCGAATACTCCTTAGGCAATCTATCTATCCAAATCCAAGATTTATCTATCAAGTGAAATAAAGAAAAAACTTGTTCATATAAGATTCATTTTAGTACTCTTATACAACATTCAAGTTAATATTTAATCGGAGGATTTAGCTTTAAAATATTTGAATAGCTTATTTATTATCTTCAAAGTACGTGGCATTGCTTACACCTCAGTACAGACCAGTATAGTGCCTATTCAGGTTCACCACTGCAATATATGTCAAGGTTTCCAGGTAATATACTTTGGAATAATAACCTAAATTTTTTTCCCCATTTTTTGCAAACGTGCAATATAATCTAATTTCTATGAAAAGTTCTAAAAATTAATATTTAACGAGAGGATTTAGGTTGAAAATATGTAAAAAAAATGTTATCAATTATTATGAAACAATCAAGCGACAAATAGTAGACAAGCAACACAATAAAGCATGCATGTAGATAGTCCATGTATATGAAAATAGGTAACCATTATTGTGAAATGACATATTCATGTACACAGTGTTGACATTTCATTCAACATGATATAAAGTCAGCAATAAACTAAGAAAGCAAACATAGTATATAACGTAAAATCAACCAATCAAACAAAATTCAAACATAAAATCAAATGTAAACATCAAAGACAGGTCCAGTTTATATAGAGTTTTAATATGGTTTGCATTAAACATAAAGGAAGAAACATGGATGGTAATCACCTGGATGGAAGTAAGCCTAGTTTAAACTTCGACGAGCTGAAATCTTTGAAATATGCCAATTGATTTGAAATATCAAATCAAATAGATTATGATTTAAGTGCTGCTCTTAACCTGTAAGAAAGAAAAATATATAAACCTACATATATAACATTCAAAGAAATAGTTTTACATACATACATGCATACATACATATAATCCATGAAATAATTGACAACATTTCTTCCTCAGTAATTCAATTATTAAAAAGATACAAATTATAAAAAGATATTCTTTCTGCAAAAGTATCACCTATAATCGATTTAAAATTAAATTATTTCTATCAAGTGCTGTATAGAAAAAAATTAATCATCTTAATAATTAGGCGTTTCTTCAAAAAATTTGATGTACCTCAAATTGATGCCCAATGTCAACCAATTGCAAGCTACAATTACATGTAAAATGAAATTTAATCAATTTAAAATTAATATATAGAGAGTGAAAATGGACTATGGAAAAAGAAATTTGAAACAAAAATTGTAATGGCTGATCTTGAAGTGAAATCCTATTGTGATGAACAAATTCTGCCACTAGCGGTAAGTGTTACCATTGTAATAAATACTATTCAATTGTGTAAGTTCTGTAGTGTGTTAAAGAATTTTTAGAACTTCGGGATTAGAAATCTCTGCCATGCAGTCTAACATTTAGATATTCATCGTTCATTTTGCTTCAAGCATGCATGATTCTTTGTTTGTAGTTGGTAATGAACATATGCTCTTCAAGATCAGTTATTATGTACAATACATTTCAAGTGTTAATACAATCAACAATACAACTTCCAAAAATTAATTTAGAAGGAGAGAGAAGTACAAGTAAGTCAGTTTGTTCGGATTATGTCAATAAAATCAAACTATAACATTAAATTTGGTATGGTTAGATCATTAATTAGCTAAGCAAGATGATATAGAAAAAGAAAAGATTATATTAATGTTTCCAAGTTCTTGATCTTCAAAAAATGGAAACAATTTATTAACCAAAAGACTTTAATATAACATATTATTTTCACTCAACACATTAATATAACAGAGTCCAGTCTTTTTATCATACATGGCACTCCCAATTGGGTTTCTCCCTGGAAGGATCAAATGCATTTGTATTTGATTTGCCATTACAATCTATTAACAAGACAAGGAGGTGATGAATTTTAACTCTTTTGTTTAACTTGACATAAAGAAAACTCAAGCAAAAAAAATTTTGAGTGCAAAAAAATATATAGATATATCATTTCTAATTAAATGCAACCATAGATTGTAAGTTGAAATCCACTTTAATAACAAAAACAAAAGAGCAGATGACACATCCGAAAAAGGATTGTCTCCCAAGTATAGGAGTGTCGAAGTAATAAAACCCAGTGAGACCGGGGTCGATCCACGAGGAAGGGAATTTAAGCGTTACAAATTATAAGCTAAACAAATGTGATATGGATGATTCAAAGAGGTGACATGATAATATCAACAAGTATGTAAGATGGTAGGTGGTATTACCGACCATTCAAATATAAAACAAAAAGCAAGAGGAGGTAAAACCATCCATGGAAATAGGTGGTATAACCAACCATAGTAAATTAAAGAACAATTTCATAAGGTGGTAGAACCTACCATAGTAAATAAAATAAAAAGTTCATAAACAATAGAATAATTAAAATACAAGAGGAATTAACACAATAACAATGAAGGTTAAGGTTAGGGGATCCGCCTTTGATATTTCAAATAAGGATAATTAACCCATTTTAGTTATATGAATTATATTTGTTTCATTACCAATATTTATACCACTTCTTGTAAATGGGTTCAAGCATCCAATGTGCCAATCATCATATGTCTACAACAAATCAAGGTTCCTAACTAGATTCGTGTCGGTAAGGAAGAACCATACATCATCTAGAAAGGATCCAAGCATTTGATGTGCCAAGGATTGTCGACAATGGATCAAGACCTCCACTTTACGAGTGGTGTCAAGATTGATTAAGAAATTAAATATAAATCATATTGAATAAACATTATAAGATTAAGATTATTAAGCACATATTAAGGGTTAGAGAATCCTTATTCTCATATCAAGGGTTTCACCCTTTCACCTTAGCAAAAGAGAAATTAGAAGAACATTATAATAGAAAGAAAATAAAATGCAAGAAAAAGGAAATTCATTAATAACATAAACACACAAAACACAATACAAGATCCTAGCCAAAGCCAAAATGTTCCAGCCAAGGCCAAGATGCCCTAATGGGTCACAAGGCACCTCTATTTATAGATACATCCAGGGGCAAACTTGTCAAATTACAAGGGCATAATTGTCAAATATTAGTTGTAAATATCTTTGACAATTGGGATCATTAGGCACCGACTTTGACCATCATTTTGACATCGAAATGTTGTGAATTTTAATCACATGTCTTCATGAAAGTTGTAGATATTTCTCTCAGCTTTCTAGAAACATATTGATTTGCACAATTTGGATACGTATTTTGAGAGATACGGTCCAAATACTGAGGCCTGGTCAGACTGGGCCGAGACTGTAGATGGGTTCACTTCAAGCCCAATTTTGGTCCACTAAGAGCCCGAATTTGATGATGCTTGTGAAATGCAATCTTGTAGACAATTGAATCAGCTTTCCAAAACATTAAGAATTGCACCATTCTGATCTATAAATAGAGAGTTATGCCCATTTTACCGAACCTGTAACAAAACCAAAATTAAGAGAAATTAATTCCAAAGATGCAAAGCTACAAATATGCTTAAGTTGAGGAATTTAATGACACTATTAATGCAATATGATGAACTAAACTCTTATTAAACATGCATATTTAAGTGTTCATCACACCCCCCCAGCTAGCTTATTGCTAGTCCCTAGCAATTAAAGCGTTATTATTTAGAAGTGATTTATAGAATTTTACATACAAGGTGGTCATTATTGTACTCTCCTTGATTTTATCCAAATAAACAAACTCTCAACCCTTTTTTTTTATGACTCATGTACCCTTCGGTCAAGATATCTATAAACCTTCTTTTTGTGCTTAGTCAACACATGACTATGGGGCTTATTAGAAAGAAGCCATATCGGTTCTAATATTTGTTAAGGCTAACAACCTTAGGTAAGGGGCATTTATTCATTTTATATATATATTTTTTTTCTCTTTTTTTTTTTGAAGGAATGCATCTTTAACCCATGTAGCGAGGCTTAGGCTAATGACTCCCAGACCAGTTGGCCTTAGGGCATTAGGTGTTAAGACACCCCTTCGAGCTTAACGACTCGGGTTGCCGATGCTTTATTTTTGCTTAGAAAACTTGTGGATAGTGCAATGTTCAATCCCATTAAGCTTTCTCCTTAATCCATGTAGCGAGCTTTGGGCCAATAGCTCCAAAACCAGTTGGTCTTAGGGTATTAGGTGTTAAGGCACCCCTCGGGCTTAATTGCTCGAATTAAGGAGGCTACGAGACCAAACTTTATCCACAATTGCTATTTTTTTCTTCTTTTTTCTTTTTTTTGAATTTTTTTTTAACTTTCCCCTTCCTTTGAGTTGTTATCCTAAACAAAACAAAAGAACTCAAATATTACAACATTTCATTTTGCCACCCACAATCATGCATCAAGGTATGTGCGTGTGTGTGAAGAAAGGTTCATGAATACTTGCTTAATGAGTACATAAGCACACAATTTTTTAAATGATAAGGTTGTAAGAGTTCATAGATTTGAATAATTCAAAGTGAAATGAATAAGACCTCCTTGTTATAAAATTCAAAAATCAAGACTAAAAAATATCAAGTTAGCTAAAATGAGTTCACAAAATCAAAATGACAAATTGGTTAGAATGGATTTCAAGAGTTCAAACTGGTCCTCCTTACTCTGCCATTCCTGACCCAGAATGTGTCTCAAGAGGATTTGAACTCCTTACGCCGCACTCTGAATCTAATTACTAACTCGCTTTTTTTTTTCAAGAAAAAGAAAATTCAAAACATACTTATGTCTACTATCCTTCCCCCCCAACCAAATGAAACATTGTCCTCAATGTTTAAATGTAGAGAGGTAAAGCATAAGAGACATTACCTGAAGCTTTTGTTATTCAAGAGAGATGACCTGAAAGACTCATAAAATAAAATGCTACAAATAAAATAAAAGATAAGAAATTTAAAAATTGATGGCACACATGCATGTTTATAGGTAGTTGTGACTGTGGCTCACATCTTCCTTTGGTTTTACGTCCAGAAACGGCTTAAACACCTTCTATGAGTTGGGGATATGCTTCCCATCCAGTTTTCTTATAAACTGGCAAACAGGATTGTTTTGAGTCAGATTCCTAAGACTATGAAGAAAATGAGAGATAAGAAAAGAAAATGGATGCAAGGTGAGCAACAGTTTTTAGGGAACTGAAAAACCAACTTTAAAAGTCACGGAGTACCATATCCGCCACTTGACCAGAAAACAAAATACAAACACACAAATAAAATAAAAGCACATAAAATAAGAACAAACTAGAAATGATAGCAAAAATCAAGAATAAAAATAAAAATATGGCATAAACAGATAAAATTTGGTTAATCGTGAAAAAAAGGCCAAAAGAGGAATCTTTTCGAAAGTAATTTACCACGGTAAAAAATATGCCATTGAGGTGGTACCTCTCTTTTTCCTTTATTTGTGAGAATGGAAGAGATTACCACTGATTGAGTTTGTTTGTCCTTGAGGCATGCATTCTTGAGTGTGGATGTTTCTTCTTGCCTTTTTTCAAAGCATGGCTCCCAACTCTTAATCTCCTTCACATGTACAAAATCAAGCAATGAAAATTCTTTAGAAGCAATGGGCATTAGTTGCATACTTGGTTCAAATGAACTAGTTATCCCGATTTCTGAAGGACTTGACAAATTCTCATTTTGGATATAGTGTTCCACATTAGTTTTAGACCCATAAGCTGTTGACCCAGGTATGGCAACCCAAGAGGGGGGGTGAATTGGGTTTTTATTTATCAAAACGGATTTAGAAAACTTTTCTTGAAAGATCAAAATTAGTTCACTCTTTCTTTGAGAATAAAGGTGAAGAAGATGAAATTAGAATTTATCAAAGATGCAATCAAAAGAATAATAATGATGAAAAATCACAAGTGCAAGTAAATGTAAAGAGGAAAGGGATAGAGAGAGTGCAAACTCAATTTACGTGGTTCGGCAAACCTTGCCTACGTCCACGGGCTCCTAGCTCCACGAGCTAAGCTTTCCACTAAGTTGTAGAAATCTTTACAACTTGCTTGATGAACAACTCACCAAGACTTTTTCTTTCAACTCTTGATAACACCACACCAAGAGTTCTTCTTGATGAACAACCTCACCAAGACAACTTCCTTTAACTCTTGATAACACCACACCAAGAGTTCTCCTTGATGAACAACCTCACAAAGGCAACTTTCCTTAAACCCTTGATAACACCACACCAAGAGTTCTTCTTGATGAACAACCTCACCAAGGCAACTTTCCTCAACTCTTGATAACACACAACAAGAGTTCTCTCAAGGATAACTATTATCCTTTACAATAATATCTCACTTTCACCACAATACAAGAACAAAGATAATTTTTACAACAAAAGTATAACTCTCTTCAAAGAGTAGATAGATAATATAAAAGCTCTCTAGACTTGATACTTCTCTTGCTTTTTGCTTGATAAAATGCTTCTCTTGAACTTGTTGAATGCATGGGAGAATGGCTCCTTTTATAGGCAAATGAGATGAACTTACTCAAGTGAAGACACCATCTCCAAATTTTCTGCCCACCATAAAAACCGTAATCTTGTCTGCCATTTTTGTCAATGTTCCGTTTGAAATTTGAAAATCTGTAAAACATAAAAGATCTGCACATTGAATAAGCTTTCCAACGCATCAAGCACCAAGTCATTTGGATATCTGTAGCTCAAGATATGGCCAAAACACCATTCGGTGCTCATGTGACTTGATTTTTCCTCCATGTGTCAGTCCACCGACTTGAATGATAATTCTGTCGGCCTTCCGTTTGAAATTTGATTTCTTCAAAACATAAAAGATCTTCATATTTGAATAAGCTTTCCAAAACATTAATATTCAAAGAATTTGGATATCTCTATCTTAAGATATGGCCAAAACACCATTCGGTGCTCATGTGAGTTGATTTTTCTTCTCTGTGTCAGTCCACCAAATTGCATGTCAATTATATCGGCCTTCCATTTGAAATTTGAATTTCTTCAAAACATATGAAATGTGCCCCATTAAGTCATCTTTCTAATTCCACAAGAATCAAGTCATTTTGATTTTTCTAGCTCAAGATATGTCCAAAAGAGTATTCGGTGCTCATGTCAGTTGCTTCCATTTGTCTTTCAACTTGCATGATGATTTGGACGATCTTACACTTAAAATTTGAATTTCTTTAAAACATATGAAATGTTATAAATTGGGTAAGCTTTCCAAAGGCTCAAGAATCACGTCATTTGGATATTTGTAGAGATATATATGACCAATTGATTGAACATTGCTCATGTGTCACATTCCTTGAGTCAATCCTTTTTCTTAAACTTTGGTGCCTTTAACATGGAGTCTTCTCCTTAGCTTCAACACTTCATTTTAATAAGCCTCTTCTTGATTTTAAAATTATTTCAATGATCTTACTCTTGCACATAAATAAACATGTTAGTAAATCTCAATTAATCAATGTGTATTGTTATCATCAAAATTATCATGTAGCCTTAGGGCTAACATAAGCTTCCTCATTTTCATCATGCTCGAAAAATTCGTTAGTGTCAAAATTTTGATTAAATTCCTTTGCATGATGATATGAGTGCCTAAGTGAGGATTCGGTCTTTTCCTTGTTAGGTGAAAGTTTATCAACCTCTTCCATACCCTTTAGAATTGATTCATCATCTTCCTCATTAGGGTTAAGGACATGTTCTTGATCAACCTTATCATCATGAAGAGCACTTACCGAATCTTCATCTATAGCACTTACCGGATCTTCATCTAGATGTTGGCCACTTGGATTACTCACGTGTGGGTTGATAAGGTTTGGCTCGAGTTGAGATGGAAACTCACCTTTCTCAAATGCAAGTTTTTCAAGAGCATCATTCAAGTTTGCTATATTCTGATTAGCTTGACTTAATAAATGCATTGTCTCTTCAAAGCCATTTCTAGGAGGAGAGGCATATACATGATCATGAGAATTTAAAAATTTCGGTATGATTGAAAGGGAGGTTGGTAAGATTGTGCATGATGATCATTCTCCCAATCCAAATTCAAGTAATTTTTCCATCCAAAATTTTGTGAGCAAGGATTAGGATTTGACCTTTGGAAAGCATTTAAAGTATTCGGTTGTTCATGGAGACTTTTCCAAGAGGCAGGCACATTTAGGCAATCATCCGTTGGATGACCACTAGAATTACACGTGTGATAGACATTTTCGTGCATAGATCTCATTTCTAAATCCTCGATTCTTTTAGCTAGGGATGCAAATTTTACATGAAGATCATGATTTTCTCTAAAGTTATAAATGCCTCTACTAGATGTTTTTGGCACCTCATAGGTGTCAACATGTCTCCAATTTTGGGCATTTTTCGCTAGTAAGTCTAGGAAATCCATGGTTTCATAGTTGAAATATTTTGCATCATGAGAGAAGACTATGCATGATTGTGCACAAGTTCTTATGTAATCCATTAATGTTCTTGCTTGGGCATGAGCATGTTTTTCAAAGAAGACGAGTGGCTCCAAATAATTCTATCAACTAATGCGAAAAGAAAGAAAAGATTAACACATGCAAGAAAAATAAAAATAGAAATGGGGAGAGAAAAGATGAACACATACAAGAAAAATAAAAATAGAAATGGGAAAAGAGAGTACTTACAATTTTGTACACCAAATTTTACCTTCCCCGGCAACGGCGCCAAAAACTTGACACATCCGAAAAAGGATTGTCTCCCAAGTATAGGAGTGTCGAAGTAATAAAACCCGGTGAGACCGGGGTCGATCCACGAGGAAGGGAATTTAAGCGTTACAAATTCTAAGCTAAACAAATGTGATATGGATGATTCAAAGAGGTGACATGATAATATCAACAAGTATGTAAGATGGTAGGTGGTATTACCGACCATTCAAATATAAAATAAAAAGCAAGAGGAGGTAAAACCATCCATGGAGATAGGTGGTATAACCCAACCATAGTAAATTAAAGAACAATTTCATGAGGTGGTAGAACCTACCATAGTAAATAAAATAAAAAGTTCATAAACAATAGAATAATTAAAGTACAAGAGTAATTAACACAATAACAATGAAGGTTAAGGTTAGGGATCCGCCCTTGATATTTCGAATAAGGCTAATACACCATTTAGTATAGAATTATACTTGTCATTAACCAATTTATACCATTCGCGTAATGGGTCAAGCATCAAGGCCAAATCATCATATGTCTACAACAAATCAAGGTTCCTAACTAGATTCGTGTCGGTAAGGAAGAACCATACATCATCTAGAAAGGATCCAAGCATTTGATGTGCCAAGGATTGTCGACAATGGATCAAGACCTCCACTTTACGAGTGGTGTCAAGATTGATTAAGAAATTAAATATATAAATCATATTGAATAAACATTATAAGATTAAGATTATTAAGCACATATTAAGGGTTAGAGAATCCTTATTCTCATATCAAGGGTTTCACCCTTTCACCTTAGCAAAAGAGAAATTAGAAGAACAGTATAATAGAAAGAAAATAAAATGCAAGAAAAAGGAAATTCATTAATAACATAAACACACAAAACAAAATACAAGATCCTAGCCAAAGCCAAAATGTTCCAGCCAAGGCCAAGATGCCCTAATGGGTCACAAGGCACCTCTATTTATAGATACATCCAGGGACAAACTTGTCAAATTACAAGGGCATAATTGTCAAATATTAGTTTTAAATATCTTTGACAATTGGGATCATTAGGCACCGACTTTGACCATCAATTTTGACATCGAAATGTTGTGAATTTTAATCACATGTCTTCATGAAAGTTGTAGATATTTCTCTCAGCTTTCTAGAACATATTGATTTGCACAATTGGATACGTATTTTGAGAGATACGGTCCAAATACTGAGGCCTGGTCAGACTGGGCCGAGACTGTAGATGGGTTCACTTCAAGCCCAATTTTGGTCCACTAAGAGCCCGAATTTGATGATGCTTGTGAAATGCAATCTTGTAGAAAATTGAATCAGCTTTCTAAAACATTAAGATTTGCACCATTCTGATCTATAAATAGAGAGTTATACCCATTTTACCGAACCTGTAACAAAACCAAAATTAAGAGGAATTAATTCCAAGGATGCAAATGCTACAAATATGCTTAAGTTGAGGAATTTAATGACACTATTAATGCAATATGATGAATTAAACTCTTACTAAACATGCATATTTAAGTGTTCATCAGCAGAGCACTAGAACCACTGATATATTTACAAAAAAATGAAAACAAATAAGGAAAAAAATAAACTTCGGGTTTTACTGCACACTCTACTCATTCAGATTTTGAGTATAGGGGCTCAGACGAATGGTCAGGAATGTAACTTCAAAGTTCCTTTCATATTTATTTATGGCAAATTAAACCTTGATGCATAGTTTTCCAGTTTCTGTTCTTTCGCATTCCTTCTTAGCTCATGTATATATGGAGCTCATTTATTTCTAAATTTACTGGAATTAAAATAGATAAGTTATACACAAAATTATCTTTGATGTTGAATCAAGCTACTGTTTAGTACATCATCAACTTCTCAGCAGCATTGAATCTATTAATACAAATGAACATCTCAAGGGTTCATAACATCAACAATGAAAAAGATAAAGCAATGCAACGAAATTAAAAGTTCCTACAGTTTCAATT
>SNVD02008022.1:0-31840 GCA_013180625.2 Boswellia sacra | reverse complement strand
GCAAAAATTAAAAAGAAAAAGAAAAAGAAAAACATTCAAACACCATTAAAGATTAAATAATAATTTTATTAGAGATTAAATTGAAGAAAAAAAAAGCCATTAAGTCAAAAATACTTTATTTAAGATCATTAGGAATATAGTTAAGATTTAACATGGAATGTGATTAATGAAAAATTGTTTAAAAATATTTGAGATTATAATTATATCCTTACTAAATTAGAGGTGGGGTCTAATGAGATAAAACTTAGGGGTTTAATAGAATTCCTGTCTTCTTTAACTCTGACCCATTTCATTTTAGGCCCAGAGTTTGTACTCTTGAATTAAATAGTCTTTTCAATAGAAAACTTAATAATTTAAACTAATTAAACTATTCCGTAAGCTCGTCCATGGAGCAACAGGTTCACATAAATACCCTCGTAGCATGCTAATATTTAAAGCTAGATAAATTATTATTTCACCCCTCTAATTACATCTTTATCTTTGAGACCAGTTTTACACCATTTGAATGATTTAAGATTCAATAAAATTAAATCTCAATTTAATGAACTTACGTCATTAAATACTTGACCAAAATTCATCTTCCAAAAACCCTCAAGATGGTATTTGTTACACCTTTGACAGAGACGGACCCAAGAAGGGACCTAGGGGGCCCGCGCTCCTCCTAGATATTTAAAAATTATTTTAGTCCTTTGTTTTTAGTAGATTACTATTAAACCCTTGTTTTTAAAAAAAAAACTAATTTTTAGATTTTGTCCTTCGTTTTTCTAAATTATTATAATGTAAAACATTCAATAGCCTACTTGGTTTAACTAGAGAAATACACATACCCATCTTTCATCTCTATAATTTAAATCAAAAGCTTATATTACTGTTCACAATCATACAAGTTTCACTTATATTTTATTTTTATTAATTTTATAATAAATCATATTTTCATTTTTTTACTCTAATATAAATAATACTATTCTCTTTATTTGTTATCTTTTATAAGTTGTAATTAATCAATTAAGTCTCACTAAAAGATTACAAATTCAAAGAATTTTGGATGAACGTTAATAATTGATTTGGTATGGAAAATTGTATATGAATGTGCATTTATTAATTAAATTGTTGAATATTACCATTTTATATTTTGATTTATTCTATTCTTATTATTTTGACAGTTAAGATCATTATGTCAATTCATCTGGGTATACTATTTTTTTCTATTTTATTAAATTTTCTTTACAATCAAGGTTCATTAAAAAAGTTATAAATTGGCCTTGTTTGTGTGTCTATTTCAAAAACTTTTTTAGAAAACACACATTTACTAGTACATTTAAATCAATATCAATCACATATAATTTTTTAAATTAAATAAATTTAAATCCAACCACATATTCTTACTAAAATTTGAAAATAAAAACTCAAAATATACAAACAAATACCACAACGTGCCCCCTCTTACATAAAATTCTAGGTTCGCCATTGCCTTTAAGAGTCATGAATTCTATATTTATAATATAGTGTTCTCTATCATACAGATTTTATAATCCCAATTGGACAAGTTATTAATATTTCATTTTAAATCTCACTCTTTATTCTAATCAAGGATTGAAGCTTGCAAACTTAGAGGTACACTTCCTATTTAAGTTTAAAATAGATATGTCCTTAGCTGCCCTTACGTGAAATTTATATTTAGTTATAGTATTTACACCAAATAATTAATTCCACTTGGTTCGTGTTCACTGCATAGAAAATATACAGATGTCTTTGTCCTAAAGTCTCCATTTTAATGTTTTGATACTCATGTCCCTATTGATACAAACAACACAATAACCTTGTCCAAGTTCAAAGTGCCCAACTTTGTTTATAGGATGTGAACATAATTTGAGCGATGATAATGTTTTATGTCTCCCATATATGTCTCTCATATATGACTACCTCATATTAAAAAAGACTTTATCAATATATAAAGCTCTGGATCCTTATACATTAATAACATTAAACTATTTAACATACTTGCATATCATGGAATAAAACATTCTTTTATTCATATAACAATTTATTTATTATAGAAAATATCTAACTTTTAGAGAATAACCCTAAAATCTCTCAGTCGGGAGAGGTACAGACAATTTGAAGGGGGAGTAGTAGGTAGGAGTGTTGGCAAGAAACACTATCTAAGCCCTCACACACTAGCTAAAATAGTCTTCTGTATCAAAAGCAAAGGTAGTCAACACCTTAACCTCCTTCATGTCAAGACCTTCCATCAGTAGCTTCTCTCTAAAAGTGGCAGAATCAAAGTGTTAGGAATATGCCCTAGGAGTATGGATACTTTTCTGTAATATGTAAATATTGCTATAAATAAAGTGTTGTTATTTATACTTTCTCAAATATGATTGTATTAATAACTAAAGGTTCCAGAGCTTGTACACTGATAAAGTATATGTATATGTATATATATATAAGATATATCTGATACATAGAACTTTATCATGGCTCAAAACAAGTTCACAACCTATAAACAAAAGTTGAACGCTTTGTTTAGACAAGGTTGTTGTGTTATTTGTCTTCAATGGGGAAATGGTGAGTTTCTAATCATTTGAAGTAGAGACTTCAGGACAAAAACACTTATCCATTAATTAATGCATTGAATAAGGATCACATAGAAATCATTTATTCGGTAGAAATACCTTAACCAAATGTGACATTCTACACCCGAGTAATAAAGGTATTTATACCTTAATCCTGAGTAGGTAGTCTACCAATAGTATACAAGCTATAGCCTTTAACTAGAATAAAAAGTGAGATCTAAAAGAGAAAGGTCAATACCTTGGCTAGTTGGGATCTATATGCTCATAGCCACTAGATCATAGATATAGACACTACAAAAAAAAATATTTTATAAGTCGCTCTTTTGCGACTGCACTAAAACCCGAGGTAAATGACTTTGCGCGAACGACGCCTCCACCCCCAAATAAGGCAGTGTTGCCCCCAACACAAATGACTTCTAATCTTTTTGTTAACCCTAACATCAATTCTTTCACATTTTTTAACTCTGTTGCGATTTCTCTCTAATCAATTCTTCTGCATCTGTTTTTGTTTGCAATTTCTAGAATGCAGTTTTGGTAATTTGCGTTTGCTCTCTGCTCTTTCTCTTCTCCTTTGATTCACACATTTGTTTATGCTTTTTGGTGAGTTAAATTTTCGTTTGCCATAGATCTCTCTCTCTCTAATCAGGCATTTTGGTAATTTGCGTTTGCTGTCTAATCTTTCTCTTCTCCTTCTAGCTCTGCTCTTGCATTTGCTGATTGAGGTAACTATTTACTCTTGCGTTTGCTATAGATTAAAGTTTTTTATTACGGTTTTTGTAGTTGCATTTGCATTTGCTGACATTTGGTTTCTATTTGCTCGATCTGTTTTGTCAAAGCCTTCATTTCTTCTGGTTTGGAGAGCGGTTTCAACAGGTGTGTGAAGGAAAGCTTCATTTACAGGTGTGAGGAAAGCTTTAGTGAGTAACTCTCTTTGCTTAGTTTCTCTTTTGCAAATTTGTGATATATTCATGTAATTTGTAATTATATAAGGTATTTGTTGCTTGTGTTGTGATGCTCTACTTTGGAAAAGAGGCTTGCTCTGCCTGAACTGAGAGGCTACAGGGAGGCTTGCTTTGTTTTGAACGGATAAAAATGTTTGTAAAAGTTTTTAAAAGTTTGCTACAGTGTTGGATAAAAATGTTAGACTACTATGCTATGCATGCTTGGCTTGTTTGGTTTAGGATTTATACACTAGCTATGATGTGGTTTGTTCTTGTATTGAGTTCATTATTGTCGTTCAAATCATATGCAGAGGGAAAAGAAGAACTTGCAGGATCTAAGTAGTGTTTTTTTTTATGTCAACAGCTTTTAGGAGAACTCTAATTGCTAATTTTTTTTTTTTAGTTTATCACTTTGCTTACTTTGTCCGTGAAGTAAAAACATACAAATCCTTTGCTTTTGCATAATCAAATGCTGCTGAGGCTTGGCTCCTCAGAAAATGGATCTCTAATGTGATTTTTTATGTCGTATTAATTGTTTGTTATTGTTCAAAGTCTTACCATTTCATACTTAAATGCCAAAACTGAAGTACAGAGTTTTTTTGTTCAGACAAATTTTCTGGTTCTTTTTTTTTTCATTCTTCTTCTTTTGTTTTCTGGATCATGAGCTTTAGCTTTTCATGAGTCAAAGTTGATATAAAGATACAGTGTGAGCATTCACATGTGAAATTAGATGAAACTGACCCATTAAGCTTCCATTGACCACGGATAGTGTTTTTGAGAATATCAGGGTCAGCACAAGTGGGTTTGCCATGGACTTGATTGTAAGAGCACATAATACTCGCAACTTTCCCTTCTACAAACACATGCTTTGAATGGTACATTATATGTGTCTTCTAAATCCTGCTTGCTTACCTGCACTTGATTATCACCATAACAGACATGTAAAACTTATAAATTAAGGATGAAGACAGTAGAAAATTATTGATTCTTGATCATTGTCTTATAAGATATAGAATCTTGTCATTTTCTTTTGAAGATTCAAAAAGTGAGAAGTAACATTTGATATAGAGTGCAAAAGGGACTCATTAGTTATTTCAGATAAGAGGACATACAAAATCGAAGAAAACTGACTCCATATGCATGCTCTAATTTGATTCCACTTGCACAGTCCACTTGCCGTGGCTCATAGTTGAAGTAAGAATTTGACAGTTGATAACAGCTAAAGAGAGATATGTTATGGGGCCACCACTAATAATAGGAATAAGTGGTTCTAGACATTTAAACTAAATAATTTCAAATGATAATCTATGTTGTGAGTTTCATTTTCCTTTCCTTATGTAAAATGACATTTGTAAATTGCTAGTTTATCCACATTAATGCCCATATACAATTTGGTTAAAAGTATTCATTCAAATTGTTACTTCATGCCATACTTTAACTTTGTATGGTCATCTATCATCATCATAATGTTTAGGATGAAGGGTTTGGCTAATTTTATATTAATTCAATTAATATATTCAGTTAGATATGATTTATTGATTAAGAATTTGTTGGTGATGTTAGGTGTTTGATTAGGGAATTGTGTGGTTGACGATTTATTGCTTCTTATAGAAGACGTGGCAGAGGAGCGGGTGAGTCTTGCCAGGTTGATTTGTCAACTAAATTTTTTAATTTTATTTTGTAATATAAATTTATTTATTTATATTACAAAATAAAATTATTTATTTTGAACTGTCAAGAATTGAATTTACTTATTTATTTTTACTTTCCAGGTGAAGGTAAAGGGCTGGATAGATGATGATAAGGGTGAAGTTGAGTTGTTCAAGTTCTTCAACGATTTTGCATGTTTTAAATAGATTGATAATTTGACATACTTACTGATGAACACTTAAATATGTATGCTTAATGAGAGCTTAATTCATCATATTGCATTAATAGCGTCATTAAATTCCTCAACTTAAGCATATTTGTAGTCTTTACATCCTTTGAATTAACTTTCTCTTAATTTCGGTTTTGATGTAGGTTCGGTAAAATGGGTATAACTTTCTATTTATAGATCAAAATGGTACAAATCTTAATGTTTGGGAAAGCTGATCCAATTATCTACAAGATTTCATTTCACAAGTATCATCAAATTCGGGCTCTTAGTGGACTAAAATTGGGCTTGAAGTGAACCTATCTACAGTCTCGGCCTAGTCTGACCAGACCTCAGTATTTGGACCATATCTCTCAAAATACGTATCCAAATTGTGCAAATCAATACGTTATAGAAAGCTGAGAGAAATATCTACAACTTTCATGAAGACATGTGATTAAAATTCTCAATATTTAAATGTCAAAATCGGTGGTCAAAGTGGTGCACCTAATAATCACAATGGTCAAAGTTAGTTCACCTAACATTTGACAACTATTCCTTTGTAATTTGACAAGTTTGCCCCTGAATGTATCTATAAATAGAGGTGCCTTATGACCCATTGGGGCATCTTGGCCTTTGCTGGGATCTCGTATTGTGTTTCTTTCTTGTGTTTTAATGTTATTAATGAATTTCCTTTTTCTTGCATTTTGTGCTCTTTCTCTTATAATGTCTTGCTAATTTCTCTCTTGCTAAGGTGAAAGGGTGAAACCCTTGATATGAGAGTAAGGATTCTCTAACCCTTAATATGTGCTTAATAATCATAATCTTATGTTGTTTATATGATTTATATTTATTTTCTTAATCAATCTTGACACCACTCGTAAAGTGGAGGTCTTGATCCATTATCGACAATCATTGGCACATCAAATGCTTGGATCATTTCTAGATGTCGTATGGTTCTTCCTTACCGACACGAATCTAGTTAGGAACCTTGATTTGTTGTAGACATATGGAGATTGGCACATTGGATGCTTGAATCCATTTACAAGTAGTGGTATAAATGATAAGTGTCTATTTATATATCATTTTCATATTAACTCGTCCATGTTTCTTTGCTATATTCCTTGGTATTTTTATGTTTTTGTGTGGTTTTGATGTTTGTAGGAGTTTTGGAGCAACTTGCACAAAAATGGAGTAAAACCCTTCATTTTCACCTCTGCTAGTCACCATCTTCTCGGATTTAATTGTATTGATATACAATGAACCCGATGACATATTATATACCGTTGGAAAGCTCTCGAAGTCTATTTTCTGGAGAAATTTACGGTTTATAAATCCATTCAGTGTACCAAAAGTTGTAATCAAAACAGTGTGAGATGTATAGAAATATAATTCCACAATCACTGTAGCATGTATAATACGGGGCACTGTAGCAAGTTACTGTAGCAGAGTATTTAAACACATTTTAGGGTTTTATTTTCATAACTTGAAGAGGGGAGAACGTGGTGGAGGCTGCAGCTCTGGAATTCTTTCATCTCTTGGAGTTCTTGAAGGAGAAAGGAAGCTTGGAAAGAGGAAGAACTACAATCCAAAGAGAATTACATCAAATTTGCTAAGTTTTTCCCTTCCCTTTCATTTTCTGGAATGTCTCCATGTTGTATTGTATTTACCACGTTCTTAAACATGTGTAACTGAATCTGAATTGGTTGAGGGTGATTTCAAAGCCCTTGATATGGTTTTTGTGAGTTGATTGTGCAAGAAGTTGTTATCCAATTCTCTAATTGAAGTTGCTTGTATTTTCCCATGATTACCTGCTGATTGTATTTGGAATGGCCAATTGAATATAATCTGGTTGTTGTCTATTGCTAGACTAGAAATCTTGATCCGTAATTGTCTTGAATTTCTAATCCTTAGTAGCAAAATTGTGATCAGAGATTGCAATTGGAGAATACAATCTAAGTTAAATAATCCGAGCTTGTGTGTTTATTGCTTAGATCAACCTATCTTTCTTATCGTAATGCATCCATTGAATTAAATTTAGAGAGCTTGTTCTAGGTTGTTTAATGGATAGAGATTAAATAAAGAGCCTGTTTTATTTAACAACAAAGTAAGGAAAGATTGGGATAACAGAGCTTGTTGTTATCTACGGTTGATAATTTCAATGGTGTAATTGGATGACAATTCTACAATTAATTCGCAAATCCATATCTTGTGGTAGAGAAGGATCCCTTAACCAGATTTCCCTCATTGATTTTTCAATTTTAACTTTGTTTTGTTATTCTTCTTTTGCTTTCATTTAGTTAATCAATCAACAAAACCCCCCCATTTAGTTGTTGCTGGAAATAACAAATTCAGTTAGAATCAATCCTCGTGGGAACGATATCTTACTTATCACTTTATTACTTGTGCGACTAGTATACTTGCTAGTTTCGAACGCATCAATAAATATTGGTAACAAAGCAAATATAATTCATATAACTAAAATAGGTTGTTTATCCTTATTCGAAATATCAAGTGCGGATCCCCTAACCTTAGCTCTCATTATTATTGTGTTAATTTCTCGTGTTTTAGTTATTCTCATTTATTGTTTACGAACCTGTTCTTTACTTATACTTGTTGATATTATCTTGTCACCTCTTTGAATCATCCATATCACATTTGCTTAGCTTATAATTTGTAACGCTTAAATTTCCTTCCTTGTGGATCGACCTCGGTCTTACCGAGTTTATTACTTCAACACTCCTACACTTAGGAGGCAATCCTTTTTCGGATGTGTCAAGTTTTTGGCGTCGTTGCCGGGGAAGGTAAAAATTGACGTGCAAAATTGTAAGTGTTCTCTTTTCTCATCTTAGATCTTAATTTCTTGTGTGTTCATCTTTTCTTCTCTTTTCTTCTCTCTTCCTTGCATGAAAATTTGGTCACGAACATCTAGTGGCAGACTTGTTAGAAAAATATCATATTCCTTAGAAAACATGGCCGACAATCCAGTGGAAAGATTCACGAATGAAAGGGACAACTGCTCCCAACAAAATGATCAAAACCAACGAAGAACCCTCAGAGACTACATGAATCCTGTAAGGACCAGTGCACCATCTTGTGTAGTTTCTCCTCCAGATTCAATCAATTTCAATTTCAAACCAAGTTTTGTTCGACTTCTACCCACCTTTCATGGCCTTGATATGGAGAACCCATCTTTGCACTTGAAAATCTTTGAAGAGGTATGTAACTCTTACACTAACCCAAATTGTAGCTTAAACACCATCAGATTAAAGCTTTTTCCTTTTTCTTTAAAAGATAAAGCTAGAACATGGTTACAAAATTTGAGATCGAATTCCATTAGTTCATGGGATAAGATGAAACAATAATTTTTGAAAAAAAATTTTCCCACCCATAGAACAAATTCTCTTAAAAGACAAATTTCTGATTTCTCTCAAAAACAAGGGGAAACCCTTTACCAATGTTAGGATAGGTATAAGGAACTACTTAATACCTATCCTCACCATGGTTTTGAGACTTGGAGAGTAGTTGCACACTTCTATGAAGGGTTAACACCTCAAGATAGGCAACTAGTAGAATTAATGTGTAATTGAGAATTTAAAGAAAAAGACCTTGAGGAAGCACTTAACTTCCTAGATTCCTTGGCAGAAAAGGCAAAAAATTGGGACACTATTGGCACCTATGAGGTACCAAGCAAAGCCCAAACCTCGACATCCAATAGAGGTATTTACAACCTTAGGGAAGACCATGACCTTCAAGCCAAATTCGCATCCCTAGCTAGAAAAGTCGAGGCTTTAGAGATGAAAAAGAGTGGTCAATTGAATCTATTCAAGAAAATGTTTGTAACATTTGTGATGACAATGACCATTCTACTGATGATTGCCCAACTTTGCCTGCCTTTAGGGAATGTCTCCATGAAGAAGCCAATGCCTTGAACACTTTCAAAACGCCAAATCACAATCCATATTCACAAACCTACAATCCTGGTTGGAGAAATCATCCAAATCTTAGTTAGAAAAATGATAATCATGCACAATCTTCACAAGTCCCTTTTCAAACACGACAATATTTTCAAAATTCTCATGATCATGCATATGCTCCTCCTCCTAGGAATGACTTTGAAGAGACATTGCATTCATTCATTATAAAGCAAGAGACTTTCAATAGTCAAACTGCTCAAACATTAGCAAATTTATCAGGAACTCTTGCAAAATTTGCATCTACATTTAGCATCCAAGAGAAGGGAAAATTTCCTTCTCAAACATTGCAAAACCCCAAAGATCAATCTAACTCACATGTAAGAAGTTCAAGTAACCATTACTTTGACCAAGCCAAGTCAGTCATGACCCTTCGCAATGGTAAGATCGTTGAAAAACACATTCCTGACCCTTGTGAGAAAGAAGAAGAATCGATATCTAAAGGACAGGAAGAGGTGGCCAAACCAACACTTAGCGAAGAGGAAACCAAATCCTCATCTGTGCCTCCATTTCCTCAAGCATTAGCTACACAAAAGAAGCCAACTCACAATTCTAAAATCTTTGAAATTTTCAAACAGGTAAAGGTTAACATTCCTTTGCTTGATGTGATCAAACAGGTACCTTCTTATGCAAAATTTTTGAAAAACTTGTGCACTGTGAAAAGAAAACTGAATGTGAAAAAGAAGGCCTTTCTAGCCGAGCAAGTAAGTGCTATTCTTCAAAATAATAATACAGTGAAATATAAGGATCCAGGTTGTCCTACAATTTCATGTGTTATTGGAGACCATAAAATTGAACAAACTTTACTTGACTTGGTGCTAGTGTGAATTTGCTTCCATACTCGGTTTTTCAAAAACTCAATCTATGTGAGTTAAAATCGACTTCTGTGACTCTTTTGCTTGCTGATAGATCAATTAAAGTACCAAGAGGAGTAGTAGAAGATGTATTAGTTCAAGTCGATAAATTCATTTACCCAGTGGATTTTATTATCTTGGACACACAACCAGTAGAAGTAAGCAATTCAATTCCTGTTATTTTAGGGCGTCCAATTTCTAGCTACCTCTAATGCTTTGATTAATTGTAGGAATGGAGTCATGAAGCTATCATTTGGGAACATGACATTGGAACTTAATGTTTTTAATATGTGCAAACAACCAAATGAAGAAGAAGATGAAATTGATGAGGCCAATGTAATTGAATCTATTGTGGAAGATCACATCCAAAAAGGGAGTTCTTCTGACCCTTTGGAAACTTGTTTGGTGAATTCATTATAATCAAGTATGAAACTAGAGTCTGATCTTTCTGATATATGTTCTTTATTGGATTGTGCACAGGTGATGGAAAAAGGCTCAAAATCAGACATATCCGGTGGTAATTTCTTCATCCCTCATATGCGAGCAACAAGGTAAGTTGATAGAAGTGCTTAAAAGGCATAAAAATGCAATTGGGTGGACTTTAAAAGATATAAAAGGCATTAAACCCTTAATTTACACACATAGAATACATTTAGAGGAAAATACCAAAACATCTCAACAACCTCAAAGGAGATTAAATCCACACATGAAAGAGGTCATTAGGGCTGAAGTTCTTAATCTACTTGATGTGGGAATTATCTATCCTATTTTTGATAGTAAGTGGGTAAGCACTACACAAGTAGTACCTAAAAAATCTGGCATTACAGTAGTTAAAAATGAAAAGGGGGAATCATTGCCAACTCGAGTCTCATCTAGTTGGAGGATGTGCATTGATTATAGGAAATTAAATGCTGTCACTAGAAAAGACCATTTTCCCTTACCTTTCCTTGACCAAATTCTTGAAAGAGTAGCAGGACACCCTACCACTGCTTTCTTGATGGATACTCAGGCTATTATCAAATTCCCATTGCACTCGAAGACCAAGAAAAGACCACATTCACGTGCCCCTTCAGCACTTTTGCATTTAGGAGAATGCCTTTTGGACTTTGTAATGCCCCAGCCACTTTTCAAAGATGCATGTTCAGCATTTTCAGTGACATGGTTGAGCATTATTTAGAAGTTTTCATGGATGATTTAACTGTCTTTGGAAACTCTTTTGATAATTGTCTTGAAAATTTAGAAAGAGTCCTAAAAAGGTGTGTAGAAAAAAGTCTTATTTTGAATTGGGAAAAATGTCATTATATGGTCACTTCGGGAATTGTCTTAGGCCATGTTGTGTCTTCTAAGGAAATTGAAGTGGACAAAGCAAAAGTGGAATTAATTTCCCATTTGCCTCCACCAAAAACAGTCAAAGAAGTTCGTTCATTCTTAAGGCATGCTGGATTTTATAGGAGGTTCATAAGAAATTTTAGTGCTATATCTAAACCTCTTTGTAACCTCTTAATAAAAGACACTTCGTTTGAATGGACTCAAGAATGTCAAAATGCCTTTGATAAATTAATTGGACTTTTAACAACTGCTCCATTATGCAATCTCTTGATTGGTCCTTACCTTTTGAATTGATGTGTGATGCAAATGACTATGCCGTTGGTTCTGTCTTAGGACAAAGAAAAAAAAGGTAAGCCTTATGTCATATACTATGCAAGTAGGACTTTAAATGATGCGCAAATGAATTACACAACAACTGAAAAAGAACTAATTGCAGTAGTATTTGCATTGGACAAATTTCGTTCTTATTTAATTGGTTCTCCTACAATTGTTTACACTGACCATGCAGCTATGAGATATTTAATGTCTAAACAGGATGCAAAACTTAGATTGATACGGTGGATTTTATTGCTCCAAGAATTCAACATCACAATAAAGGATAAGAAAGGAGCCGAAAATGTCGTCGCTGATCACCTTTCAAGACTAACGACAGAGACATTAATTGAAACTTCACCTATCAATGATTCTTTTCCTGATGAATTTTTATTTTTCGTTGCTACTGTACCTTGGTTTGCTAACATTGTAAATTTTCTTGCGACAGGGAAAATGCCACCTCATTGAAATGCTCAAGACAAAAGAAAATTTTTAACCGAGGTGAAAAATTTTTACTAGCATGATCCGTATCTTTTCAAATATTGTCCGGATCAAATAATAAGAAGATGCATACCCGACAATGAGGTAAGTAGTGTCATTAACTTTTGTCATTCTGAAGCATGTGGAGGACATTTTTTATCTAGAAAAACAGCTGCTAAAATCTTCCAATGTGGATTTTATTGGCCCACTTTATTTAAAGATGCACATGCATTTTGCAAAACGTGTGAAAATTGTCAAAAATGGGATCAATTTCAAAAAGAAACATGATGCCTTTGAATCCCATTCTTGTTGTTGAAATCCTTGATTGTTGGGGTACTGATTTTATGGGACCCTTTCCACTATCATTTGGTTTTGTGTATATCCTTGTTGCAGTAGACTATGTTTCAAAATGGGTCGAGGCAATTTCATGTCGAAACAATGACCACAAAACAATTGTCAAATTCTTGAAAGAGAATATCTTGAGTAGATTTGGAATTCCTTGAGCCATTATTAGTGATGGGGGTAAACATTTTTGTAATAAACCATTTGAAACCTTAATGAAGAAATATGGAATAACCCATAAAATTTCTACACCTTATCACCCACAAACAAGTGGACAAGTTGAATTAGCTAATAGGGAGATAAAACAGATCTTAGAAAAAACGGTTAACCCAAATCGTAAAGATTGGTCTTTAAGACTTAATGAGGCTGTCACGCCCTAACATCTCTTATTTAGAGATTTTAGAGTGTGATTGAACAAGAATTTAATACCAATTACGTCATCAATATCTCATAAATCTTTTTTTTTATATACATCACAAGAGTTCATTACAACTTATGACTATTTGTTCAAAATTAATTTTACATACACTGGTGACAAAATCAATACATCAGTTAATAGTCACCAAGCAAAATCTCCCATTACATACTAGGAGAATCAAGACAGTCCCCAAAATTATATGCATACTGACTCCAGACTCCTAAGAAAGCTCTGGGACATCTCTAGGATGAGCATCCTTTTGTGTACCTGTAGAGGGAGGGGGTGAGCCTAAAGCCCAGTAGGAAAGTTCTAACATTATACGAAATTATTCACATTCCACAAACATTCAATCACAGGAGTAGGCATCCAATACTAATATATCAAATTGTTATGTTCGTTCACACATGAAATTTCTGTTCGTGTTCCCATTGGATCCGTGTACAAAACGGCCCATCCAAGGTCCAACACATCATATTGAAATATTCGTGTTCCCCTTAGGTCTGTATACAGAACGGTCCACCCAAGGTCTAACATATCATATCGAAACATTCGTGTTCCCCTTAGGTCCGTATACAGAACGGTCCACCCAAGGTCCAACACCTCATATCATTATATCCGTGTTCCCCTTGGGTCCGTATACAAAACGGTCCACCCAAGGTCCAACACATCACATCATCATATCCGTGTTCCTCTTAGGTCCGTATACAGAACAGTCCATCCAAGGTCCAACACATCACATCATCCTTTTATCAGCATTCTCCTTGGATCCGTATACAAAACGGCCCATCCAAGGTCCAATGCATACATTAATAGCCTTACAATATCATTACTATGATAAATCTTAAGAAAATATGATTTTTATGCAAAATCCAGGACTTTTTGGGAAGTATACAGTCAATTTGGGGTGGTTCTGAAATTTTGCTCGACACTCAACACTGTTCACTCGACATTGTTTCTCCACACTGTTCACTCGAAATAATGTTCATTCAAGAACACTGTTCACTCGAATACTGTTCATACGACAATGTTTCTGGACACTGTTCACTCAAACACTCGACA
This sequence comes from Boswellia sacra, assembly GCA_013180625.2. Classification (NCBI taxonomy): domain Eukaryota; kingdom Viridiplantae; phylum Streptophyta; class Magnoliopsida; order Sapindales; family Burseraceae; genus Boswellia; species Boswellia sacra. Next base: position 17,700 of record SNVD02008022.1, on the reverse strand, counting down.
CTGTTCACTCAAACACTCGACACTATTCACTCGAACACTGTTCACACGACATTGTTCACTCGACACTGTTCACTCGAACACTCGACTCTGTTCACTCGACACTGTTCACTCGAACACTCGACACTGTTCACTCGAACACTCGAACCCTGTTCACTGTCGAGCGAAACACCAGAATCGAATTCCAGAATTGGTTCAAAACGTCCCATTTCCAGAATTCAACTCCCAACTTCAAAAATTCACCAAAAATCTATTTTAACTCCAAATTCAACGAAATCAACGGCTAGTTAAAGCTTAATACGTCTTTTCTTCTAAAACAAATGAGAAATCATACAATTCTCAATCCAGAAAAACGCATCAACTCAATCAACACAAGACAGTCACATAAACTGCACTTCTCACAAAATCATCTCTACTCCACTTCAACAACACTCCAATTCACATATAATTCTTCATGCAATCACAACAAACAACTTGCAATAAGTAACTTCACTCATATTTCATCATCCAAACAACCAAGAAATCAAGTCAAAACATGATACATACATCACAACAATATCAATTCAACAACAAAACACATAACATGAAGTAAGTATAGTGTTAGAATCTCCTACCTGATTTCCAAGCTAAACTTCTTGAAATTTTCCTCTTTCTTCCTTCCTCTCCTTTCTCTTCTTCTTTTTCTCTTCTTTTTCTTCCTGGAACCGTAAACTCCTTCTCCTCTTCTCTTTTTTTTCCTTTTTCTCCTCCTTCATTCTAGAAAACTCCATCTCTTATATACATGAGGCCTTGGCTCAATGGGCCTAAGTCCAACCATTTCAAATTCAAGCCCAATTCCTCTTTACCAATTTCCAACACAAGCCCACTTGTATTATCCAACCCAATTCTCATAAATTACTCAAATACCCTTAGTCATATTTTCTAAAATTTATAATATATATAAATGCATATATATATAATTTACATTTGAGACTCTACAGATGCACTTTGGGCTTACCGAACTGCTTTTAAAACATCATTGGGAATGTCTCTTTATAGACTAGTTTATGCAAAACCTTGTCACTTGCCTGTGAAAATTGAGCATAAAGCTTATTGGGCCATTAAAACGTTTAACACAAATTTGAATGATGCTTGCAAGTTACGTAAACTCCAACTGAGTAAACTTGAAGAAATCAGGAATGAGGCTTATGAAAATTCTAAAATCTACAAAGAAAAAATGAAGGTTTTTCATGACAAATCCATTGTTAGAAAATCTTTTGAACCTTCACAAAAAGTTCTTTTGTATGATTCAAGATTGTATTTGTTTCCTGGTAAACTTCGGTCTTGTTGGACTGAGCCTTTCATTGTTAAAAATGTTTTCCCTCATAGAGCAGTTGAAATTGAGAACCCAAAGAATGGTAATGTGTTTAAAGTTAATGGACAACGGTTAAAACCATTCTTTGAAAATTTTGACCAAAATGAAGTGTCCATTGCTTTAGTCGATCCTTTTTAAGGATTGATTTTTCCCGGTCATGTGGCGGATACGGTACTCCGTGACTTTTAAAGTCGGTTTTTCAGTTCCCTAAAAACTGTTGCTCACCTTGCATTCATTTTCCTTTCTTTTCTCATATTTTCATATGGACACCATTCTCTCAAATCTGCACAAACATTTTCCCTCTCTTCTTCCAAATGATTTGCTTAAAATTTATAAAGCTCGCGCAGAAAGAGTAAGGATGTTGATGCATAAGGATATGCCTATCGAAGTAAGATGGTTAATTGAAGCCAAGGTTCGATTTTCTTATGAATTTTCAGATAATCTTGTTTCTCACATGCCAAGTATGGGAAAAAGCTCTTATGCCAAAAAGCGAAGAGCGAAAAGGTTACAAGTTTGTCCCAAATGTGCAAGATGGACTTGTAACCAGCGTTGCCGCTCCTTGGGATATTTGTCTAATAATCGGGAGGAGAAATTACAATTCATCAAGAATGGACTGAGTAAGGAGTCTTTGGATGATATCCGAGTGACTCTTGAGACGCATTCTTGTGGACTTGTTCAGCGTGAAATTTTTAACTTATGGACACAATTTCGAGATGAGCAGGAACACTATAGTCTTGGGAATCTGACTCAAAACGACCATGTTTGTCAGTTTATAAGAAAACTGGATGGGAAGCATATCCCCAACTCATAGAAGGTGTTTAAGCCGTTTCTGGACGTAAAACCAGAGGAAGATGTGAGCCACAGTCACAACTACCTGTACATATGCATGCGTGCCATCATTTTTGAATTTTAATGCCTTATAGCTGTCATTTTTGAATTTGTATCTTTTGTTTGACTTATGGTGTCTTATTTCATTATCTTTTTTTGAATTTCTATGCATAATTGTTGAATTTTTCAACAAGCAGCCGAGCTACCTATTTGGATGTCATCATTAGCATACCTTTTTGCACTCCATAAATACCACATCTCTTGTTCTCTTCTTCACACATAGTTAGAGAGTTGCATAAACATGGAGGGAACTTCAAAACATCGAATCCAAAAGATTTGTGTATTCTGTGGATCTCGATCAGGTAAAAGTGAAGAGTTTGTCGAGGCAACAAATTATCTTGGTAGACTACTAGCTGAAAGAAAGATTCATGTGGTTTATGGGGGAGGTAGCCTCGGGTTGATGGGTTGTGTGTCAAGAGCTGCACATGTAGGAGGTAGTCAAGTTTTAGGAATCATTCCTAAAGCTTTAGCTATAGAAAGCATTGTTGGAAAAACGGTTGGGCATGAGTTACAAGTCTCCTCTATGCATGAACGCATGGCACATATGCTCATCAATTCAGATGCCTTTATTGCTTTACCAGGTGGCCTTGGTACTTTTGAAGAAATTTTTCAAATTGCCTCTTGGGCCCAACTGAATCTCCATCAAAAACCCATAGGTTTGTTGAATGTTAACAATTTGATCCTTTAATAAGTTTTGTTGATGCAGCTGTAGAACAAAATTTTATCCCACATTGGGCAAGACAAATCCTTGTTTTTGTCACTTCTGCTTGTAAGTTACTTGACAAATTACAAGCAGTAAAGTACGAACCTGACCCAGCTAGTACTCAAATTAATTGGGCAGGAGGGCAAAACAAAAAGTGCAAATTGGATCTGAATCTCCGTTTGTAATGTTTTCTTGTGCTTTATTTTATTTTATGAGTCTTTCAGGTCATCTCTCTTTAATAACAGAAGCTTCAGGTAATGTCTCTTATACTTTATCTCTCTACGTTTAAACATTGAGGACAATGTTTCATTTAGTTAGGGGGGAAAGATAGTAGACATAAGTGTGTCTTAAATTTTTTTCTAAAAAAAAAAAAAGCGAGTTAGTAATTAGATTCAGAGTGCAGCGTAAGGAGTTCAAATCCTCTTGAGACGCATTCTGGGTTAGGAATGGCAGAGTAAGGAAGACCAGTTTGAACTCTTGAAACCCATTCTAACCAATTTGTCATTTTATTTTGATTTTGTGAACTCATTTTAGCTAACTTGCTATTATTTAGTTTTGATTTTTGAATTTTATAACAAGGAGGTCTTATTCACTTCGCTTTGAATTATTCAAATCTATGAACTCTCACAACCTTACCATTTAATAAACTGTGTGCTTACGTACTCATTAAGCAAGTATCCACGAACCTTTCTTCACACACACACATACCTTGATGCATGATTATGGGTGGCGAAATGAAATGTTGCAATATTTGAGTTCTTTTGTTTTGTTTAGGATAACAACAAAAGGAAGGGGAAAGTAAAAAAAAAAAAGTGAAAAAAAGAAGAAGTGAAAAAAATAAAGAGAGAACAATTGTGGATAAGTTTGGTCTCGTAGCCTCCTTAATTCGAGCAATTAAGCCCGAGGGGTGCCTCAACACCTAATACCCTAAGACCGACTGGTTTGGGAGCTATTGGCCCAAAGCTCGCTACATGGATTAAGGAGAAAGCTTAATGGGATTGAACATTGCACTATCCACAGGTTTCTAAGCAAAAATAAAGCATCAGCAACCCAAGTCGTTAAGCTCGTAGGGGTGTCTTAACACCTAATGCCCTAAGGCCAACTGGTCTGGGAGTCATTAGCCTAAGACTCGCTACATGGGTTAAAGATGCATTCTTTTAAAAAAAAAGAGAGAAAGAGAAAAAAAGAAAAACTATATATATAAAATAAATGAATACCCCTCACCTAAGGTTGTTAGCCTTAAAAAATATTAGAACTGATATGGCTTCTTTCTGATAAGCCCCATAATCATGTGTCGACTGAGCACAAAAAGAAGGTTTATTGATATCTTGACTGAAGGGTACATGAGCCATTTAAAAAAAAATCGGTTGAGAGCTTGTTTATTTGGATAAAATCAAGGAGAGTGCAATAATGATCACCTTGGATGTAAAATTCTATAAATCACTTCTAAATAATAACGCTTTAATTGCTAGGGACTAGCAATAAGCTAGTTGGGGGGTGTGATGAACACTTAAATATGTATGCTTAATGAGAGCTTAATTCATCATATTGCATTAATAGTGTCATTAAATTCCTCAACTTAAGCATATTTGTAGTCTTTACATCCTTTGAATTAACTTTCTCTTAATTTCAATTTTGATGTAGGTTCAGTAAAATGAGCATAATTTTCTATTTATAGATCAGAATGGTGCAAATATTAATGTTTTGGAAAGCTGATCCAATTATCTACATGATTGCATTTCACAAGTATCATCAAATTCGGGCTCTTAGTGGACCAAAATTAGGCTTGAAGTGAACCTATCTACAGTCTCAGCCTAGTCTGACCAGGCCTCAGTATTTGGACCATATCTCTCAAAATACATATCCAAATTATACAAATCAATACGTTCTAGAAAGCTGAGAGAAATATCTACAACTTTCATGAAGATATGTGATTAAAATGCTCAATATTTCAATGTCAAAATCGGTGATCAAAGTGGTACACCTAATAATCCCAATGGTCAAAGTTAGTTCACTTAACATTTGACAACTATTCCTTTGTAATTTGACAAGTTTGCCCCTGAATGTATCTATAAATAGAGGTGCCTTGTGACCCATTTGGGCATCTTGGCCTTTGCTGGGATCTTATATTGTGTTTCTCTCTTGTGTTTTAATGTTCTTAATGAATTTCCTTTTTCTTGCATTTTGTGTTCTTTCTCTTATAATGTCTTGCTAATTTCTCTCTTGCTAAGGTGAAGGAGTGAAACCCTTGATATGAGAGTAAGGATTCTCTAACCCTTAATATGTGCTTAATAATAATAATCTTATGTTGTTTATATGATTTATATTTATTTCTCTAATCAATCTTGACACCACTCGTAAAGTGGAGGTCTTGATCCATTGTCGACAATCCTTGGCACATCAAATGCTTAGATCCTTTCTAGATGTCGTATGGTTCTTCCTTACCGACACGAATCTAGTTAGGAACCTTGATTTGTTGTAGACATATGGAGATTGGCACATTGGATGCTTGAATCCATTTACAAGTAGTGGTATAAATATTGGTAAAAAAGCAAATATAATTCATATAACTAAAATGGGTTGTTTATCCTTATTCGAAATATCAAGGGCGGATCCCCTAACCTTAGCTCTCATTATTATTGTGTTAATTTCTCTTGTGTTTTAGTTATTCTAATTTATTAACTTGTTCTTTACTTATACTTGTTGATATTATCTTGTCACCTCTTCGAATCATCCATATCACATTTGCTTAGTTTATAATTTGTAACGCTTAAATTCTCTTCCTTGTGGATCGACCCCGGTCTTACCGGGTTTATTACTTCGACACTCCTATACTTAAGAGGCAATCCTTTTTCGGATGTGTCACTTACTAGGTTTTGAATGGCATGAGAAGTGTAGTTAGGTTTTGGATGGTTTTTTCAATGAATTTTTTTGTTTTCTTTTGTTTATACTATCACCTGTTAAGAAATTTGAAAATGTTTGATTGCTATGCTAGTAGGGTTTGGTTGAGAAATTTGAGTTTTGATGTGTAGTTAGATTTCTCTGGTATAATATGTTAAACCTTTGAACTTTGTTGGCAATTGAGAAATTTGAAGTGACTTTAAAGTGTAGTTGAATAATTGAGTATATATTTTTGGTATGTTAATAAATTTTACAAAATTATTTTGTTGATTATGTCCTTTAATATTGTTAGAAACAAATGCTTCTGAATAAGGAGAATTAAATAAAAAGCACTTTTTAAAAGAATTTTATTAAGTTAATAAACAATGGTAAATTGGTAATTTCAAGTAATACTAATAATTGATGGTAAAATTATAATTCTATAAATTTTAAAATTATAATTATTATTTTTAATTTTAAAATTGCATTTCAAAAGAAAAAATTGATACAAGCAAAATTTAAATTTAAATGGATTTCAAATAAGGGGCAAATTTATAATAGTGGGCCATTGAGTCTTTTACGGCGGGGAAGTAGCCGCCGTAAATGAGGTGACGTATATGGATTTTTACGTCTGCAATGAAGCCGCCGTAAATGACTATGATCCCGCCACAAATGACCTAACGGGCTGTCGCAGAAGATTTATAGCCCATATTATCTACGTCGGCCCAAGGCCCGCCGTATGGCCGACGCAAAAGACCTTTTACGACGACAAAATAGCCGCCGTAAATGATCCTTTTTTTTTGCAGTGAGAATTTATGACTCCGAAATGATTGTAGTGTACCACCTTGATGGTTTTACAAGATTTTAAATGGTATAATCGTGGCCAAGTATTTAATGAAAGATGTTCATTAAACTAACATTTAGTTTAATAAGTCTTAACCGATTGAAATAGTGTACAAGTGGTAACCAAAGACTCAAGATGTAATTGAAGAGGTAAAACAGTAATTTATATTTAGCTCCAATTATTAGTACTCTATGAAGGGTATTAATATAAACTTGTTGCTCAATGGATACGGCTTAAAAAAATAATGTAATAAGATTAAATTATTAAGTTTTCTGTAAATAGTTTTTAATTGAAGAGTGCAACTTTGAATCTATAGTGGAATGGACTAAAGTTAATAGGTAGAACCTACTACAATTATGAGACAATAGGATACTGGGTTAAACTTATTAGAACTTCTAATTAAATATGTCCATTAAGGTTCCCCAGGTAGTTAACTAACAAATTATCTAAAAAGGCCTGGACTTGAGAACTTAATTGTTAATTTAATTGGGTTTATTGAAGAATAAAGTCCGATATTAAATTAAATAATAACATTCAATAAACTAGTAAATGGGCTAATTTAATTAATGTGATTAATTAGTAATTGGGTCTATTATTTAATTAATGAAATTAATTAAGCTATTGGGGTAGTCAAAGAGTTAATTAATTAAAGGCATACTTATATAGGTGGGATCCTAAAAGCTTTTAAAGCCAATTAAGATTTATATTAAATATAACTCTAATTAAATTAGGTTTACTAATTATAATTAGACAAAGAATAGGGGAAAATATATAAAATATATTTAGCGCTTCACGTTTTGATTATTAAAGACTCCAAAATGCCAAAAAAGTGAAAGATATACACCCCTACCCTGAGAAAAACAAATTAAGTCGTAGGGGCTTCTTTAAATGATGTTTTGACGTCCAGAGCTCCCTCTGACATTTGGCTTGAGTTCTCAGGTATTGTCCAGCGTTGATAAACACCCATTCATCTCATTCAGGCAGTTTGCAAACATACCCAGGAACTGAAGTGGAAAAAAGCTGCATAAGATTTTTGAAGTCTATAGTGGCATGATTGCAGTATCATCGAAGTCTATTCCGTTGCGTTGACTAGATCAAAATCGTGTCTGAGTTCCTACACAAAGGGCACAGGAGCAAGGATTGAAAGTAAAAAAAAAAAAAAAATGATATAAATATATCATAAACGCACAACAAGAAGGGTTCGAGTAAGCAGTTGCAAAACTAAAGGGGATAGAATAAAAGAGCCTTTGCCACCGAACCCAAATTCTAAAATGGGACAGAAGAATTTTTTTGCTATGGTCTTGTTTCAATCCACTATGACTTCAATAAATCTCACAGCAATGCAAAAGAGGGGGCGAGTGAAGGTACTGAATATGTCATGTGGGTAGGACCAAGCCCAATTCATCCAAGCCCGGTAGAATATTCAACTTAAAGCCCAATCAAAGTGTAAAATAAGGGTAAAAGGCTTGGGAAAATAGGGGCTATTAATATTTTCAGAATTTGAAAGGAGATCTTAAGTGATTATGCCAAGATTGGTAATGAAAAATGGAAAGCTTGAGTTGATTACGTCATGAGTGGGAAAGGAAAAGGAAAGCATTTGTTGTTGACGTCAGTTTAGGAGAGGGAATATTAATTATATATATGTTACAATTAAAGAGAGGTGTTGGTTGCTGGGAAATAATTATAGAAGGAGAGGAAGAGAAGCTAAGGACACAGACGGATACATAGTGGAAATCTCTTCTTTCTCTTGTTTCTCTTCTCCTTCTATCATTTATCTCTATTTGTTTTTTCCTTTGTTAAATCTAAAAACTTAACAGGTATTTGACTTAGGTATCAAGGTACATTTTTTGATACTAACCCTTTGCGGAGAAGAAGAAAGCCACATCTTCTATCGCCAAAAGTGGCATCCCCTATTGACAAGATTAAGTCGTGCCCCTTGCCGACTAAAGTTGTAGTTTTGCTAGCCAATTTCACCATTTTTCCAGTCCAATGGCACACAAGAAGGAGCGGTTCAGCCCGATCAAAGGTGCACAGAAATCCACTCCTATAAAAGGATATTTTTAGTATTAAAGAAGATATATAGGGTAATATTTTATTTTTTAATTTCATTGTTAGATATATACAAAATTTGGGTGTTCAAAGTATTTGTATGGGGCTCATCCCTTATTAAATTCATAATTTTGAGCCTTGGATAAGATTACGTGTTAATATTTAATTCATTCATTATTTATCTATTAATTAATCACAAAATTAATTAAAGAAAGTTCTTGAAAGGACTTCATTTTACTTAATAAAGATTGAGTAATGCTACTCATACAAACTACTTATACAAACTCACCTATACAAACTGACGTGGCATGATGTGATTTGATAAATAAATACAGTGATTTGATAAATATATATTAATAATAAATGACATTAATTAATATGGGTGATGTGGCAATCATAGAAGGATGCCACATCAGTTTGTATGTATGAGTTTGTATAAATAGTTTGTATGAGTAACATTACTCATAAAGATTATCTCTTACCTCACACGAATCCTCTTCTCATTTTCATGCAAAGATATATTATTATATTAGATTATATACTATCATCAAATTACGGTCGTTCTCAAGAAATACAGTAGTCATCACAAAAATGACAAGAAACTTTGGCCCCGGATTTCAAAAGCTTATGAAAAAGGCATTCAAAAAGCCAACACAACATGAAAAAGAACGATAGCTGCCACTCACGAGACTCTGCATGACAGCATGGATATCAGCAAACACATTTGAACTCTTTCCTTCTTCATGCCTGCCACTTGCACTAGAACCACACATCTACACTATTCACGCAAAAAACACTTCTAGCCCACAAGTTTTTTAGGACTAACACTTAGACCCCCTTATAGTTAATTCTTGTTACATCAAATTCAACGTTCGTAAAGACTAGTCATCGTTCAATACATTCTGCTACACTATCCTAGGGTATTTAGGTGGTTATCCAACCAAGGGAATTGAAAACAAGATTCCATTTTTTTTTTTTATAACTTGAAAACTTTAATATATTTCTTTTTGAAATTTTAACAAAAATATAAACAATCAATAATATTTTGAAAGTATTAACTTTGCTCGTTTTTGTTGCACCCAACGTTTCCCATTTTCAATTTATTGAAATTCGGGAGATTTGTGTTCGTTTTTGTTTTTCATTTCCGTTCCCATAAAATAAAAGAAAAAATCATTTTTACCCCTAAGTTTAGCCTGGATATATATACAGTGCAGTGCCATCAACCGTAATTCCACTTCTCTCTCTCCATTTTCTACCGTAGAAATCGTCTTTCCTCCATGCCTTCAACTGGACCAGATCTCATTCTTCCCCTCTCCCTTGACCAGATCTCGTGCTTCCCCTCTCCAGCTGATCACTTTCCCTCGCTGTCTCTGTTATATATATGACAGCAAAATATTGAATAGTCCTTGCTCACTTTCCCTCGCTGTCTCTGTTTCAAGAAATTAATTACATGAGATTAGGTAATTTACCATCTGGGTTTTTGCGGTTTTGTTATGGATTTGACATTTTGTTGGACATTATTGATTAGTCTTAATAGAATGTTTGAATGTGATTGTATTTTAAATTCTGTTGAGTTTAAGTTGGTTAATTTGGTGTAAAAGTTCTTTTCTTCCTTTCTTAATTTGGTTTGACTAATCTGTGTTCATTTGTACTTTTTAATTGTTGGCATTTTTGTGTACGTGTTGGAATTTGGATGCAGAATGGGTTTCATTTGATTTCATAAATTTCGGTGCTGGTTTTAAATTACTATAACTCTAGATTTTTGCAGGTTTTTTTTTCTTTGGTTAGATGATGTTCTGCTTGTTATTTATTTCTATTGAAAGTGCCGTTGATTAAAGCAAAGCCACTTAACCAGACATCACGATAAGTGCAGGAAGTGCTTATGATATTTAATATATACTCTGGAAGCATACTCTGGAAGGTTTGTGTTAGACTCAGTTTTGTTTTATTTTGTCCAAGGATTTATCACAAGATGCTCACTCTTTTAAGTTATATTTCGGGTTATCATGTGGCGGATAACAATTTAACAAATATGACCAGAACTTAACACAGAAGATATGAGATCATTTGGAGTTGTACAGTTGAGTTTAACATGTTAGGAACAACAATGGGAAATATTTAGTCCTTATGATACATTTTAATGTTAAATCCTCTTTTGGAAACTAGCTTGTTCTTGCAATCCTTGTTTTCCGTTTTCCATCTCGTTTTGGACTCCTAATTTTTACTGGTATTGTTTGTATTATTTCTGGTGGACGTGCTCTATTTATTGGCTGCCAACTTTATCTTAGGACAATGTCCTGTTCATGGCTGGAAAGTTGATCTTCCTCTCAATATCCTACCACCCAGATACAATTGATTTATTAAATTCTTTGAAATTCTCAGTTCAAATTTTATCTTGTTTTTCTTTCATAGGAAACGAAAACTGTATTAATTGTAGATGGAAATAGTTACAAGAAAAAGAACAAGATGTTATTTGCTTTATTAATTGTAGATGTAAACTATATTAATATTAGTTTTAGTTGTCATTTGCTTAATTGTAAACTAATCTTATTTCCAATACATTCTTTTTTCTCTTCATTCAACATACAAACTAACTTTTTAATTTGTTTTTTCTTCTAGCTTCATCAAATATATTATATCTACAAACATAAATAGACAGTAATCGGAATCAAATCCATTTTGAAATTCCAATTTGTTAAATATATACTACAGAAACTAGCACTTTTGCTTTATGTTTGTTTGTTTATTAATGACAAAAATAAGCAGCAGCACTACTTTAAACAGTACTCGAAGGAAATAGTTTTTATTTTTATTTTTTTTGTCACATTTTTCTTTAAATCATAATAATTCATTTCCACCATATAGTTTCTATTAAACACATTTATTTGTCACCAATTTCTTGGTACTCCACAGCCGACCTCCCCACATCCTTATTATATAATGATTAAACAAATATCTACTTTATATATCGAAGATATTTTCAATCAAACCGACCAAAATCTCGACCCAATTTCAATCTATGCTTTAGCAAATTAAGGTACTGGTAAATTGATGCGTTTGAAATTAGTAAGTATACTAGTCGCACAAGTAATAAAGTGATGAGTGAGATATCGTTCCCACGAGGATTGATTCTAATTAAATTTGTTATTTTTCAGCAACAATAAACTAAATATGGGGGGTTTTGTTGAATGATTAATTAAACTGAATACGAAGGCAAATAAAGAATAACACAACACAATATTAAATGAATTGAAAATTCAATGAGAGACACTTGGTTAAGGGTTCTTTCTCTGCCACAAGATATGAATTTGTGAATTAACATAGAATTGTAATCCAATTACAGCATTGAAGTTATCAACCGTAGATAACAACAAGCTCTGTTATCCCAATCTTTCCTTACTTTGTTGTTAAATAAAACAAGCTCTTTATTTAATCTCTATCCATTAAACAACCTAGAACAAGCTCTCTAAGTTTAATTCAATGGAAGCATTACGATGAGAAAGATAGGTTGATCTAAGCAATAATCACACAAGTTCGGATTATTTAACCTAGGTTGTATTTTCCAATTGCAATCTCTGATCACAATTTTGCTACTAATGATTGGAAATTCATGACAATTACGGATCAAGATTTCTAATCTAGCAATAGACAACAACAGATTATATTCAGTTGGCCATTCCAAATACAATCAGTAAGCAATCATAAGCATTAGATATGGGAAAATACAAGCAACTTCAATTAGAGAATTGGATAACAATTTCTTACACAATCAACTCACAAAATCCATATCAAGGGCTTTGAAATCACCCTCAACCAATTCAGATTTAGTTACACATATTCAATTAGAATAACAAATACAATACAGAACAATTCCAGAATTGAAAAGGAAAGAAAGAACTTAACAAATTCTTTGAAAATCTTCTTTGTAGATGAATCTTCTTGGAATTGTAGTTCCTCCTCTTTCAAAATCTTCTTTCTCCTTCAAGAACTCCAAGGGATGAGAGAAATCCAGAAATGCAGCCTCCTCCCACGTTTTCCCCTCTTCAAGTTATGAAAATAAAACCCTAAAATGTGTTTAAATACTATGCTACAGTAACGTGCTACAGTGTCCCGTATTATACATGCTACAGTGATGTGTGGAATTACATTTTTACACTTCTCACACTGTTTTGATTACAACTTTCGGTACACTGAATGGATTCATAAACCGTAAATTTCTCCAAAAAGTAGACTTCGAGAGCTTTTCAACGGTATATGATATGTCATCGGGTTCATTGTATATCAAAACAATTAAATCCGAGAAGATGGTTGACTAGCAGAGGTGAAAATGAAGGGTTTTACTCCATTTTTGTGCAAGTTGCTCAAAACTCCTACAAACATCAAAACCACACAAAAACATAAAAATACCAAGGAATATAGCAAAGAAACATGGACGAATTGATATGAAAATGATATATAAATAGACACCTATCAAATTCCTCCACACTTAGACTTTGCTAGTCCTCGAGCAACTACGACAATGATGAAACAAAACTAAACCGAAACAGAATCAAAGAAAAATTAAAACACACAAATGCTTCAATCTTGCAAATAGGCCTCAAAGATTGTACTTAATTATAACCCAAGGAAAACTTCAAAATAATGCACTTGATCAAGAATTTTATCTCAAAGATTAGTTTCGCTTCACTTCAATTCCTCAAGTGTGTGTGTGTAGAGCCATTCTCACCTAATCACTTGTAACCCGGATGAGTTTATGCATAAAAATGAATCATATTTAATATTGAAGATGTGTGTATAAATGAACTCCATAGGCCTGCTTTTCAAGTCACTCTCCATAATGTAGACATGCACAACACTAAGGATCAAGTAGGACTTTATTAAGCTTGTAACGTTTGGCTTGGGTGAAGGTATGATAAAGGGTAATAATTTGGCTCAAATCACCTACAAACACATAAATCATTCAAGACTTATGTAGAGCTCAAGCCTATAACAAAACTTCATTTCAATTCACCAGGTTACTCCCCCAAACTTATTTAGAACACTCAATTTTTTTTTTTTTTGCAGAAAACAAAAGAAAACTACACCCCCACACTTTGTTGTTTCATTCTTTTTAAGAACAATTAAGGGTATAGATCTCTTATTCTTCTTCTTTTGTTCTCTTTTTTTTCTTTTTTTTTTTTTATTACACTTCCCCTCCCCCACACTTAAACAACACATTGTCCTCAATGTGTAAGTACGTGGACGATAAGTACAGATTGTCTTTTTTTTCTTTTTTTTTTTTTACAAACACATTCACTAGCATTGCTCATGACACATCCCAACCTCCTATAACTTCCCAAAACCAGAACATAGCTCAGAATTTAATTGTGAATGATCTACATGCTCATAGGTAAGGGATAAACTGTTTGGAACAAATTCATTTTAGGTTAGGAAATCTTTTAGTGAGTTAACAAAGAAAAAGGCTTACAGAGGCTCAAAGGGGTAACTAGGGATCAATTCAGTCAAGGTTGGCTATTAAGGCTCAAACGGTCCAAAGATGGCCTAAATCATTTCCCCAATGTTGTACAGACTAGGATTTTGCCTCGAGTGACCATCAAACAAGTTCTAGAATTCATTGAAATCTGAAGAAACATTTAAATCACATAAACTTTCTCTAAGTGAACAAAAAACTCAGTGATAATAGCTCAGTGCTCAATGTTGCACAAGGAATCAAAGGAAAAGCGAAAACCAATAAACATTTCAAGCACACAGATCCATGCATCATTTATCAGTTTCCAAGAGTTATTCTTAATTCAATCATTATCTTATCATCGACCCACAAAATGCAAGAAAAGAGGTACGTGGCGTTGTTACACCTGAGTCAAGATTGTATATTTCAACAATCCTTAGGACCAGTAGCCGCAGACTTAAGGTTTCCAGCCTATATACCTTTATTATGAAAGAACAAAACAAGAAACAAGACACTTCAAACAACGTGAAATAAACAAACTACAAATTTATTTAGAGAGAATGCGTTTCAAGAGTTAAGGAAACCCCATATTCTGCCATTCTCAGGTTTTTCCACAATGTTTTTTTTTTTCGAATCAAAACTGATAAAGACAAAAACACACAACAACTCTAAATTACACAAAACTAAACTTACTCATAAAATAACAAAGTCCAACAAGCCAGCAAGCAAAAACAAGTCAGCTAGAATGGGTCTAAAAAAGTTTAGAAGTTAGCCTCCTTATTCAGCCATTATGGATTGAAGAGATCCAGAATGCGTTTCAAGAGAACTTGAATTATTTTAAGCCACCACTCTAAAAACCGAGATTATAAAATATTACCTGGGACGAAAGAAATAACCTGAAAAAGCTCAAAAGAAACGTCATGAAAAATCTCAAATAAACACACTAAAAAGAAAGCAAACAAAAACGAAGCGAACCAGCAAATAGAGATTACAGATGGAGGGTTAAATCCAGTTGACACCTTTTGTTGCCTTCTCCAAACCAATTTATCCGAGCCATTGTTGGATCAGGTGAATAAACGAATTCTTGTAGTTTGTCAATTAACTCTCCTGCAGTTGAAGCTGTAACCAGCATTTGCCTTGCTGACGGTGAGAGGAAATTTTTGTCTACAGCTTGATCAAGAAAGGACAACAAACCATCAAAAAAATTATTAACATTTAACAAACCAATGGGTTTCCGATGGATGTTTAGCTGTGCCCAAGAGGTGATTTGAAATATCTCCTCTAAGGTACCATAACCACCCGGCAAAGCTATAAATGCATCGGACTTAACAACCATATGTGCAATACGCTCATGCATACTAGAGACATGTAACTCTTCCCCGATTGTGTTGCCTACGATATCTCGTACAGCTAATGGTTTAGGGATAATGCCGAGAACTTTGCTCCCTCCTAGGGATGCAGCTGTCGACACACACCCCATTAACCCAAGACTACCTCCTCCGTAAATCAAATGAATACCCCTCGCAGCTAATGTCCTACCAAGATCAAAAGCTGCTGTTGTAAACTCTCCATCTTTACCAAATTGCGATCCGCAAAATACGCATATATTGCGGAATCGCCGAATTGGTGTTTTCTCCATTTCTACAAGTGCTCTAATCTTGTGTAAAACACGTTAGATATTATGCTTTTCAATTGCAAGATAGGTTATGGAATGACATATGAAAATATGCAAAATGTATATATACACCAATAAAACTCTCAAATTTTGACACATGGGGACATACTTTCGGTGGGGGTTGCTCGATGCAGATTTATCGCCCCAAGATTTGAAAAAAATGAGATATGCTTTCGGCGAGGTTTGACAAAACCTACACAATTGTCTCCCACGTGAAGCATGGAAAATGGAGATACACTTTCGGCGGGGGTTGACAAAACCCCTACACTTGTCTCCCACGTGAAGCATAAAAAATAGATATACACTTTCGGTGGAGGTTGACAAAACCTCCACACTTGTCTCCCACGTGTACTTATGCCATAGGGTAGTCATATGGTTTGTCAAAAAGAAAACTTGAAATTAAATCAAACAAAATCAACAAACAACAACAACACAAAAACAACATTGATAATCAGATCAAACGAAACAAGAAAAAAAATTCTACAACAACAACACACATTCAAATATACAAGTAGTTGTGATTGTGCCTCACATCTTCCTCTGGTTTTACGTCCAGTAACGGCTGAAACGCCTTCTATGAGTCGGGGATTTGCTTCCCATCCAGTTTCTTATAAACTGGCAAACAGGGTCATTTTTAGTCAGATTCCCTAGACTATAACACTGCAATTCATCACGAAATTGTGTCCATAGATTAAGCAATTCACGCTGAAAAAGTCCACAAGAATGTGACTCAAGAGTTAATAAAACATTATCCAGCGACTCATTACTCAGACCATTCTTAATAAATGAAAGTTTATCTTCTCTATTCCTGGACGCAAAAACCTAATGAACGACAAGTCTGGTTACAATTCCATCTAGCACATTTATAACATACTTGTAACCGTTTCGCTCTTCGCCTCTTGGCGTAGTAGCTCTTTCCTAGACCAGGCATGTATTTTGCGAGATTGATGTCCGGCTCACCGGACAATCTCACCTTGGCTTCGATAAGCCATCGGATATCAGCAGGCACATTTAGGAGTATCAATGCCCAAAGTCTAGTCATCCGTACTTTATAAATTTTAAACACAGCATTTTGAGGAAGTGAAGGAAAATATTTATGAAGGTTCGACAGAAAGATATCGCATCCATTGAAGAGAAGAAAAGGAGAGATATTACCGAAATGCGATTGAGTCTGTTCTTCTCTAAGATATGCACGTTTCAAACCTTCGAACTAATGGCTTCATCCCGTTGAAGTTTCCTCAAGCTATTGCACACTGAACTCGAAAGCACGGAATAATCAATTAAACACAAGGAAAAGAAAGAAAAGAAAGAAAATAGAGACAAATAAAAGAAATAAAAACACAAGAGCAAACGAAAGTAAAAAACAAACAACAAAGCAAATGAGACAGATGGCAAAGAGAGATAAAACCTAATCAATTATAATAGCCCATGAGAGGAATCTCCTCGAAACACAAAAATTGATCAATACTACCTTCTTTTCTTTGTCTCTTTTTATTATAGTTCAAAAACATTGGGTTGCCTCCCAATAAGCGCTTGGTTTAACGTCCTCAGCCTGACGTTATCTGTCCTCACCCATCAAGATAAGTTGGCTCGTAGAGAGGGACCTCATCGATGTCGTGCATCACTGAATTCTCATAGTAAGGCTTCAACCTGTGCCCATTCACCTTGAATACTTTATCCGTTTTTAAGCTCTTGATTTCCACTGCACCAGGGGGAAAAACATTAGTAATAACAAAAGGTCCAACCCATCGAGATCGTAATTTACCTGGAAATAACTTGAGGCGAGAATGAAATAAAAGAACTTTCTGTCCCACTTCAAACTTCTTCCTGGAGATCATTTTATCATGAAATGCCTTAGTTC
>SNVD02008021.1:0-31898 GCA_013180625.2 Boswellia sacra | reverse complement strand
GGTATCCTAAGTGTGATAATTTTGATCTAATTAGTTATTTCGATGCGGACTTTGCTGGAAGTCTTCTTGATAGAAAGAGCACTATTGGCTCTTGCCATTTTCTAGGACATGTATTAGTCTCATGGTTTAGTAGAAAACAAAATTCTGTTGCCTTATCAACCGCGGAAGCCGAGTATATTGCAGTAGGAAGTTGTTGTGCACAATCTCTTTGGATGAAACAAATTTTAAAAGATTATGGTGTGGTATTTGATCATATTCCAATCAAATGTGACAATACAAGTGCCATCAACATTTCAAAAAATCCAATACAACACTCTAGGACTAAGCATATAGAGATTAGACATCATTTTATTAGAGATCATGTGCAAAAAGGTAATATTTCTTTAGAATTTATTCCCACCGATAAACAATTAGCCGATATATTTACTAAAACCCCTTAGTCAAGATAGATTTAGCATAATTAGAAGAGAATTAGGCATGTTGGATATGTCTTAATTTTGCTTTAATATGATGGCATATGTTAAGGGGGAGAATATATTTAGGGGGAGTAGTTAATTTGATTACATTTTTTTTTTGATGATAACAAAAGGGGGAGAAATAGTTGGATTGCTTATATTCATAACTGTATGCCCTAAGGCTACATGATAATTTTGATGATAACAATACACATTGATTAATTGAGATTTACTAACATGTTTATTTATGTGCACGAGTAAGATCATTGAAATAATTGTAAAATCAAGAAGAGGCTTATTAAAATGAAGTGTTGAAGCTAAGGAGAAGACTACATTTTAAAGGCACCAAAGTTTAAGAACAAGGATTGACTCAAGGAATGTGACACATGAGCAATGTTCAATCAATTAGTCATATATATCCCTAAAAATATCCAAATGATGTGATTCTTGAGCCTTTGGAAAGCTTACTCAATTTATAACATTTCATATGTTTCAAAGAAATTCGAATTTCAAGTGTAAGGTTGTCCAAATCATCATGCAAGTTGAAAGACAAATGGAAGCATCTGACATGAGCACTGAATACTCTTTTGGACATATCTTGAGCTAGAAAACTCAAAATGACTTGATTCTTGCGGCATTGGAAAGAGGACTTAATGAATCACATTTCATATGTTTTGAATAAATTCAAATTTCAAATGGAAGGCCGACATAATTGACATGAAATTCGGTGGACTGACACAGAGAAGAAAAATCAACTCACATGAGCACCGAATGGTTTTTTAGCCATATCTTAAGATAGAGATATTCAAATTCTTTGAATCTTAATTTTTTGGAAAGCTTATTCAAATATGAAGATCTTTTATGTTTTGAAGAAATTCAAATTTCAAACGGAAAGCTGACAGAATTATCATTCAAGTCGGTGGACTGACACATGGAGGAAAAATCAAGTCACATGAGCACCGAATGGTGTTTTGGCCATATCTTAAGCTACAGATATCCAAATGACTTGATTCTTGATGCGTTGGAAAGCTTATTCAAATGTGCAGATCTTTTATGTTTTGAATATTTTCAAATTTCAAATGGAACATTGACAAAAATGGCAGACAAATTACAATTTTTATGGTGGGCAGAAAATTTGGAGATGGTGTCTTCACTTGATTAAGTTCATCCTATTTGCCTATAAAAGGAGCCCTTCTCCCATGCATTCAGAAGAGCAAGAGAAGTATTTTATCAAGCAAAATGCAAGAGAAATATCAAGTCCTAGAGAGCTTTTATATTATCTATCTATATCTTTAGAAGAAGCGTTAATACTTTTGTTGTAAAAATTATCTTGGTTTGTATTGTGGTGCAAAGTGAATATACATATAATTTAAAAGAATTAATATTATCCTTGAGAGAACTCTTTGTTGGTGTGTTTCAAGAGTTGAGGAAAGTTGCCTTGGTGAGGTTGTTCATCAAGAAGAACTCTTGGTGGGGTGTTATCAAGGGTTGAAGGAAGTTGCCTTGGTGAGGTTGTTCATCAAGAAGAACTCTTGGTGTGGTGTTATCAAGGGTTGAAGGAAGTTGCCTTGGTGAGGTTGTTCATCAAGAAGAACTCTTGGTGTGGTGTTATCAATAGTTGAAGGAAGTTGCCATGGTGAGGTTGTTCATCAAGAAGAACTCTTGGTGTGGTGTTATCAAGGTTTGAAGGAAGTTGCCTTTGTGAGGTTGTTCATCAAGAAGAACTCTTGGTGTGGTGTTATCAAGAGTTCGAAGATAAAGTCTTGGTGAGGTTATTCATCAAGCAAGTTGTAAAGATTTCTACAACTTAGTTGAAAGCTTAGCTCGTGGAGCTAGGAGCCCGTGGACGTAGGCAAGGTTTGCCGAACCACGTAAATTGAGTTTGCACTCTCTCTCTCCCTATCTCTTTACATTAACTTGCACTTGTGATTGTTCTTTATATGCTATTGTACTTGATTGTCACTTTAGTTTCATATCCTTCTTCACCTTTCGTCCTCAAAAGTGAACCGGGTTAATAATTTTGTATCTTTCAAGAAAAGTTTTCTAATTCCGTATTGATAAATAAAAACCCAATTCACCCCCCCTCTTGGGTTGCCATACCTGGGTCAATAGATTCATCACATACTGCATAGAAAACTAGCAAGGAGACCATTTATCAAGTAGAAATAACGTATTATACAACCCCGGTTATATTAATCCCAGAAAATTTTTCGGGGCCGGGGCAATATTGCACCCCGGGGGCGGGGCCAGGGACCACCGGCCCAGGATTCGCCATCAATTAAAATTCCCGTTTGAAAAATAAAAAATAAAAAGACTAAAACACCCCTCATGTTCAAACACAACTCGTTTTATTTTTGGTCCAGAAGCACATCACAACCTCACTGTCACCCCACGCCGTCGCCAGAAACTTTTCTAGGTGACTATCACGCCGCCGTAGCTTGCCTGAAAGTCACAGGCCGCCTCGTACATAGCCATTCATTGAAGCAGTAGCTCAGTCGCCATCTGCTACTCCCGACATTCCTGTTCGTCTAGCGGCCGCTGCCCTTTTATCAAGTATCAACAGGTTTATTTTTAATTATATATTTGTTATATATATAATTTCAGCTTTTATTTTTTAGTTTTGTATAATATTAATATGCTAATTATGTTAATTGTTTTGGGAGTGATTGACTGACCTTGAAAAACTTACAAAATGTGAATTATAATGTGTCTTGAGAGTGATAAGATAACATTAATTTGATGTTCAAATGATAAAACGAGCAAATATACTATCACCACTTAGCAAAAAGATTATATAAATTATTATTATTATTACGTTTTTAGGGTGCACAAGACCCACCACCTCACTTCTTGGCCAACCTGAACCTATCCCGGGTTTTGTGATGGGTGTTGTATTCCTCCTCTTACAATTGGATTCCCCCAGCCAGTTCCTCCTGCTGCAGCCATCCCCAAGGCTATTAGTGTAACACCTTAAAGTTTACTAATGATTATGATATTTTCATGTTACCATATATATGTGTATTGGGTGGAGGTGTTGTTGCAATAAAATAAGGATTAGGGAAGGTGATTAAAAGAATTAAGAAAAAGAGGAGCTGGATTGTGTTTTTTCCTTCATGTATATCTATATAAACCCCTAGACTCTAGAAAGACCCATTTTTCTTGCCCCTTTCTCTTTGAAACGTCCAATACCCTCTCTCCTTATTTCTCTCAATTTTGTTATGGAATCAAGAGGAGAGGAAGGAAACAAGAGGCCAGGAGGTAAAGATTCTGATAAGTGTCTATTTATATATCATTTTCATATCAATTCGTCCATGTTTCTTTGCTATATTCCTTGGTATTTTTATGTTTTTGTGTGGTTTTGATGTTTGTAGGAGTTTGGAGCAACTTGCACAAAAATGGAGTAAAACCCTTCATTTTCACCTCTGCTAGTCAACCATCTTCTCGGATTTAATTGTATTGATATACAATGAACCCGATGACATATCATATACCGTTGAAAAGCACTCGAAGTCTACTTTTTGGAGAAATTTACGGTTTATGAATCCATTTAGTGTACCAAAAGTTGTAATCAAAACAGTGTGAGAAGTGTAGAAATGTAATTCCACACATCACTGTAGCATGTATAATACGGGACACTGTAGCAGGTTAATGTAGCAGAGTATTTAAACACATTTTAGGATTTTATTTTCATAACTTGAAGGGGGGAAAACGTGGGAGGAGGCTGCATTTCTGGATTTCTCTCATCCCTTGAAGTTCTTGAAGGAGAAAGAAGATTTTGAAAGAGGAGGAACTACAATTCCAAGAAGATTCATCTACAAAGAAGATTTTCAAAGAATTTGCTAAGTTCTTTCTTTCCTTTTCAATTCTGGATTTCTCTGTATTGTATTTGTTATTCTGATTGAATATGTGTAACTAAATCTGAATTGGTTGAGGGTGATTTTAAAGCCCTTGATATGAATTTTGTGAGTTGATTGTGTAAGAAATTGTTATCCAATTCTCTAATTGAAGTTGCTTGTATTTTCCCATATCTAATGCTTATGATTGCTTGCTGATTGTATTTGGAATGGCCAACTGAATATAATCTGGTTGTTGTCTATTGCTAGAGTAGAAATCTTGATCCGTAAGTGTCTTGAATTTCTAATCCTTAGTAGCAAAATTGTGATCAGAGATTGCAATTGGAGAATACAACCTAAGTTAACTAATCCGAGCTTGTGTGTTTATTGCTTAGATCAACCTATCTTTCTTATCGTAATGCATCCATTGAATTAAATTTAGAGAGCTTTTCTAGGTTGTTTAATGGATAGAGATTAAATAAAGAGCCTGTTTTGTTTAACAACAAAGTAAGGAAAGATTGGGATAACAGAGCTTGTTGTTATCTACGGTTGGTAATTTCAATGGTGTAATTGATGACAATTCTACAATTAATTCGCAAATCCATATCTTGTGGTAGAGAAGGATCCCTTAACCAGGTTTCTCTCATTGATCTTCCATTCAAATTAACTTCTGTTTGGTTATTCTTAATTTGCATTCTTATTTCATTTAGTTAATCATTCAACAAAACCCCCTTGTTTAGTTTATTGTTGCTGGAAAATAACAAATTCAATTAGAATCAATCCTCGTGGGAACGATATCTACTTATCACTTTATTACTTGTGCGACTAGTATACTTGCTAGTTTCGAACGCATCAAGTTTTTGGCGCCGTTGCCGGGAATTGATTTTCTAATCGATTTGTTATTTTGTTTTCATTGTTGATTCCTAATTTTGATTTTTCTTTTCTGATTATTTGTGTTTAGGCGACATGGCAGTAAACTTCCAACAATTCAGGAGCCGATTTGAGCCACAACTACATTGGAGAGTAAATGAGGTAAGCACTCCAAACATTGACCAACAAATTTCTGAGCTAACCTCTCTTGTGGAAAACATGGCTGTAGGACATTTGCAGAAACCATGGGTGGATTTTCAGGACAATCAAGGCAATGGTATGATCCCTTCTCTAATACTTACAATACCGGATGGATAGATCACCCCAATTTTAGTTACGGGAATCATCAACCGATCGCCCTAAATGGCATACCAAATTGGCCGCAAGGTTTCAATCAACCTAGAGTGCAGCAACCATTTCAAATGCAACCACCACCAATGCCACAACCAGCACCACAACCAGCTCCAGAAAAATCAGGTATGTCACTCCAGGATATTGTTAATGCACTTGCCACTAACACAATGCAATTCCAGCAGGAAACTGGGGCAAGTATCCAAAACCTCGCAAATCAAATGGGACAATTGGCTACTAGCATGAGCAAATTCGAGGGCCAATGCTCAGAAAAGTTATCTTCTCAAACGGTGATCAATCCAAGAGAGAATGCTTGTGCGATAACTTTGCGAAGTGGAGAGCAAATTCGAAGTGGAGAGCAAATGAAAACTGGGGCAAGTATCCAAATCCTGGCAAGAAAATCACAAACTGATGAAAGAGATGACACCACATCCACCATGAACAAAACATTGACTTCTCAGGTAAATCCTATAACTCCCATTCCTTCTTATGTTTCTCCTCCACTTTTTCCGAGTAGATTTGCAAAATCGAAGGAGGAACAAGAACAAGAAATCCTGGAAACTTCTCACAAAATCAAGGTAAATATACCACTTCTGGATGCTATCGAGCAAGTATCTCGTTGTACAAAATGTCTCAAGGAGTTATGCACCAGTAAGAGAAAGTTAAAAGGGAATGAGAAAGTAAGTGTGGGGGAAAATGTTTCAACTGTTCTACAAAGAAAAATTTCTCCGAAATGGAAAGATCCAGGTACGTTCACCATTCTATGCACCATTGGTAAAACCAAGTTTGAAAGAGCTATGTTAGATTTAGGAGTATCTATTAATGTCATGCCATTTATTTATGCTTCTTTAAATCTTGGACTTTTTGCGAAAACTGGTATTACCATTCAGTTTGCTGATCATTTTAATGCATATCCCAAAAGAGTTGTGGAAGATGTGCTTGTGCAGGTGAATCAATTGGTTTTCTCAGCAGACTTCTATGTCCTTAAAATCATTAGAAGATGACATAAGCACTACTTTCACCTAATCCAACACCCCTGGATTCATTATTCACGGGTGAGACCATACAACTCTCGCAAACTGCTAGAACAAAGATTGATGTTCTGATGGCACTCTCACCATAGAGTTTGATGGCAAGGTGATACCGATTTCAAATATTTTTGGAATGGCATGACAAGGTACCCTAGTGACTTACATTCTGTTTTTGCAGTTGACGTTGTTGATTCTCTGCCACAACACTGTTTTGAGTTAACTCGCAAGAATGGATTGGATATAGCTATTAATGAGCACATAGGGACAGAAAACTCTAAGGAGTTAGAAATTTTGATACAAGTGTCCAAAGAAATGGAGGAAGTTGTGACAAGTTTAGATGAGACCATCGCAATAACCACAAATAGGTATGATGTTTCATACATTCAATTTCCTTTATCTAATGAGAAAATTCTTCCTTCTGTGATGACAGCCCCTGCCTTGGAGCTTAAGCTTCTTCCAGATCATTTGAGGCATGGATTCTTGAGTGAGAATGATCCATTTGCCAATTATAATAGAAATGGGCCTTGCACGAATACAAGAAGAGAAACTCGTCCGAATACTTACAGACCACAAAACAGCTATTGGGTGGACGATTGCTAAAATCCAAGGCCCAGCCATATGCATGCACCAATTCTTGTTGGAAAAAGGATCCAAGCCCACTAGAGAAGCATAGCGGAGATTGGACCATGCCATGATGGAACCAAAGTCGGGCTGAGGACGTTAAACCAAGCGCTTATTGGGAGGCAACCCAATGTTTTTGAAAAATAAAAAAAAAGAAGAAAAGAAAAATAAAATTAGGTAATAATGATCGATTTTTGTGTCTCGAGGAGATTCCTTTCATAGGCCATCAAATTGATCAGGTTTTATCTCTCTTTGCCATCTGTCGTATTTGTTTTTATATTTTTTACTTGTTTTTGACTTTTGTTTGCTATTGTGTTGTTATCTCTTTTATGTGTCCTCAGTTTCGTTTATGCTCTTTTCTTTCCCTTCCTTTTGTTTAATTGGATTATTCTGTATTTCGAACTCTTTTGTGCAACAGCTTGAGGAAACACCCAAACGGGAACTAAAACCATTGCCCGAAGGTTTGAAACGTGCATATCTTGGAGAAGAACAGACTCAATCGCATTTTCGATAATATCTCTCCTTTTCTTCTCTCCAATGGATGCCGATATATTTCTGTCGAACCTTCATAAATATTTCCTTTCACTTCCTCAAAATGCTGTGTTTAAAATTTATAAAGTACGGATAACTAGACTTTGGGTATTGATGCTCTTAAATCTGCCTGCTGATATCCGATGGCTTATCGAAGCCAAGGTGAGATTGTCCGGTGAGCCGGACATTAATCTCGCAAAAATACATGCCTGGTCTAGGAAAGAGCTACTACGCCAAGAGGCGAAGAGCGAAAAGGTTACAAGTATGTTATAAATGTGCTAGATGGAATTGTAACCAGACTTGTCGTTCATTAGGTTTTGCGTCCAGGAATAGAGAAGATAAACTTTCATTTATTAAGAATGGTTTGAGTAATGAGTCGCTGGATAATGTTTTGTTAACTCTCGAGTCACATTCTTGTGGACTTGTTCAGCGTGAATTGCTTAATCTATGGACACAATTTCGTGATGAATTGCAGTGTTATAGTCTAGGGAATCTGACTAAAAACGACCCTGTTTGCCAGTTTATAAGAAAACTGGATGGGAAGCAAATCCCCGACTCATAGAAGGCGTTTCAGCCGTTACTGGACGTAAAACCAGAGGAAGATGTGAGCCACAATCACAACTACTTGTATATTTGAATGCGTGTTGTTATTGTCAAATTTTTTTTCTTGTTTCAGTTGATCTGATTATCAATGTTGTTTTTGTGTTGTTGTTGTTTGTTGATTTTGTTTGTTTTAATTTCAAGTGTTCTTTTTGACAAACCATATGACTACCCCATGACATAAGCACGCGTGGGAGACAAGTGTGGCGGTTTTGTCAAACCCCACCGAAAGTATTTTTTCATTTTTCATGCTTCACGTGGGAGACAAGTGTGTAGGTTTTGTCAAACCCCGCCGAAAGCATATCTCATTTTTTCAAATCTTGGGACGATAAATCTGCATCGAGCAACTCCCACCGAAATTATGTCCCCATGTGTCAAATTTGAGAGTTTTACGTGTGTATATATCCATGCTGCATATTTTGAAATGTCATTTTATAACCTGTCTTGCACTTGAATCGCATAATACCTAACGCTCATCATTGTCTTACTCAAGTCTAGAGCACTTTTAGAAATGGAGAAAGCACCAATTCGGCGATTCCAAAATATATGCGTATTTTGTGGATCGCAATTTGATAAAGATGGAGAGTTTACAACAGCAGCTCTTGATCTTGGGAGGACATTAGCTGCGAGGGGTATTCATTTGATTTATGGAGGGGGGTAGTCTTGGGTTAATGGGGTGTGTGTCGACAGCTGCATCCTTGGGAGGAAGTAAAGTTCTCGGCATTATCCCTAAACCATTAGCTGTGCGAGATATCGTAGGCAACACAATCGGGGAAGAGTTACAAGTCTCTAGCATGCATGAGCGTATTGCACATATGGTTGTTAAGTCCGATGCATTTATAGCTTTACCCGGTGGTTATGACACATTAGAGGAGATATTTCAAATCACCTCTTGGGCACAGCTAAACATCCATCGGAAACCCATTGGTTTGTTAAATGTCAAAATTTTTTTTGATGGTTTGTTGTCCTTTCTTGATCAAGCTGTAGAAAAAATCTTCATCTCACCGTCGGCGAGGCAAATCCTGGTTACAGCTTCAACTGCAGGGGAGTTAATTGACAAACTCCAAGAATTCGTCTATTCGCCTGATCCAACAACGGCTCGGATAGATTGGTTTGGAGAAGGCAATAAAAGGCGTAGACTGGATTTAACACTCCATCTGTAATCTCTATCTATCGGTTTGCTTCGTTTTTTTGTTTACTTTCTCTTTATTGTGTTTATTTGAGTTGAGTTTTTTTTTCAGGTTGTTTCTTTCACCCCAGGTAATATTTTCTAATCTTGGCTTTTAGAGTGGTGGCTTAAAAAGTTCAAGTTCTCTTGAAACACATTCTGGATTTCTTTAATCCATAATGGCTGAATAAGGAGGCTAACTTCTAAACTTTTTAGACCCATTCTAACTGACTTGTTTGTGTTTGCTAATTTGTTGGACTTTATTATTTTCTGAGTAAGTTTAGTTTTATGTAATTTCGAGTTGTGGTGTGTTTTTGTCTTTATCAGTTTCGATTCAGAAAAAAAAACATTGTGGAAAAACCTGAGAATGGCAGAATATGGGGTTTCCTTAACTCTTGAAACGCATTCTCTTTAAATAAATCTGTAGTTTGTTTATTTTATATTGTTTGAAGTGTTTTGTTTCTTGTTTTGTTCTTCATAATAAAGGTATATAGGCTGGAAACCTTAAGTCTGCGGGCTACTGGTCCTAATGATTGTTGAAATATACACTCTTGACTCAGGTGTAACAACGCCACGTACCTCTTTTCTTGCATTTTGTGTGTCGATGATAAGATAATGATTGAATTAAGAATAAATCTTGGAAAATGATAAATGATGCATGGATCTGTGTGCTTGAAATGTTTATTGGTTTTCGCTTTGCTTTTGAATCCTTTCCGCAACATTGAGCACTGAGCGATTATTCCTGAGTTATTTGTTCACTTAGAGAAAGTTTATGTAATTTAAATGTTTCTTCAGATTTCAATGAATTCTAGAACTTGTTTGATGGTCACTTGAGGCGAAATCCTAGACTGTGCAACTTGGGGAAATGATTTAGGCCATCTTTGGACCGTTTGAGCCTTAATAGCCAACCTTGACTGAAATTGATCCCTAGTTACCCCTTTGAGCCTTTGTAAGCCTTTTTCTTTGTTAACTCACTAAAAGATTTCCTAACCTCAAATGAATTTGTTCCAAATAGTTTATCCTTACCTATTAGCATGTAGAATACATTTCACAATTACCATTCGACAAGCTATTGTTCCTGTTATGGTTTCGGGAAGTATATAGAAAGGTTGGGCATTTGTCCTGAGCAATGCATTGGAGTTCTATTATGTTTTGTAAAAAAAAAAGGAAGAAAAAAAGAACAAAAGAAGAAGAATAAGGAGTCTATACCCTTCAGTGTTCTTAAAAAGAATGAAATACAACAAAGTGTGGGGGTGTAGTTTTTCTTTTGTTTTCTGTGCATAAAAAAAAAAAAAAAATATTGGTGGTTTTGCTAAATAAGTTTGGGGAGTTATGACCTTCTGTGTTGAAGTGGCTTGCGAAATGAAGATTGGTGTTCATAGGGTTGAGCCTTACATAGTCTTTGAATGATTTATGTGTTTGTGGGTGATTTGAGCCAAATTATTATCCTTTATCATACCTTCACCCAAGCCAAACGTTACAAGCTTAATAAAGTCCTACATGATCCTTGGTGATGTGCATGTCTACATTAGTGGAGAGTGACTTGAAAAGCAGGCCTATGGAGTTCATTTATACACACATCTTCACTATTAAATATGATTCATTTTTATACATAAACTCATCCGGGTTACAAGTGATCAGGTGAGAATGGCTCTACACACACACACTTGAGGAATTGAAGTGAAGCGAAACTAATCTTTCGGATAAAATTCTTGATCAAGTGCATTATTTGAAGTTTTCCTTGGGTTATAATTAAGTACAATCTTTGAGGCCTATTTGCAAGATAAAGCATTTGTGTGTTTTAATTTTTTTGTTGATTCTGTTTCGGTTTAGTTTTATTTCATTTTGTCGTAGTTGCTCGAGGACTAGCAAAGTCTAAGTGTGGGAGAATTTGATAAGTGTCTATTTATATATCATTTTCATATCAATTCGTCCATGTTTCTTTGCTATATTCCTTGGTATTTTTATGTTTTTGTGTGGTTTTGATGTTTTGTAGGAGTTTTGGAGCAACTTGCACAAAAATGGAGTAAAACCCTTCATTTTCACCTCTGCTAGTCAGTGATCTTCTCGGATTTAATTGTATTGATATACAATGAATCCTGATAGGTGTCTATTTATGTATTACTTTTATATCAATTCGTCATGTTTCTTTGCTATATTCCTTGGTATTTTTATGTTTTTGTGTGGTTTTGATGTTTGTAGGAGTTTTGGAGCAACTTGCACAAAAATGGAGTAAAACACTTCATTTTCACCTCTGCTAGTCAACCATCTTCTCGGATTTAATTGTATTGATATACAATGAACCCGATGACATATCATATACCGTTGAAAGCTCTCGAAGTCTACTTTTTGGAGAAATTTACGGTTTATGAATCCATTCAGTGTACCGAAAGTTGTAATCAAACCAGTGTGAGAAGTGTAGAAATGTAATTCCACACATCACTGTAGCATGTATAATACGGGACACTGTAGCAGGTTACTGTAGCAGAGTATTTAAACACATTTAAGGGTTTTATTTTCATAACTTGAAGAGGGGAAAACGTGGGAGGAGGCTACATCTTTGGATTTCTCTCATCTCTTGGAGTTCTTGAAGGAGATTGAAGGCTTGGAAAGAGGAAGAACTACAAATCCTAAGAGATTTCATCAAATTTGCTAAGTTTTCCCTTTCCCTTTCATTTTATGGAATGTCTCTATATTGTATTGTATTTGTATTCTATCTGAATATGTGTAACTAAATCTGAATTGGTTGAGGGTGATTTCAAAGCCCTTGATATGGTTTTTATGAATTGATTGTGTAAGCAATTGTTATCCAATTCTCTAATTGAAGTTGCTTATATTTTCCCATGTTTAATGCTTATGATTGCTTGCTGGATTGTATTTGGATGGCCAACTGAATATAATCTGGATATTGTCTATTGCTAGACTAGAAATCTTGATCCATAATTGTCTTGAATTTCTAATCATTAGTAGCAAAATTTGTGATCAGAGATTGCAATTGGAGAATATAACCTAAGTTAAATAATCCGAGCTTGTGTGTTTATTGCTTAGATCAACCTGTCTTTCTTTTCATAATGCATCCATTGAATTAAATCTAGAGAGCTTGTTCTAGGTTGTTTAATAGATAGAGATTAAGTAAAGAGCCTATTTTATTTAACAACAAAGTAAGGAAAGATTGGGATAATAGAGCTTGTTGTTATCTACAGTTGATAACTTCAATGCTGTAATTGGATGACAATTCTACGATTAATTCGCAAATCCATATCTTGTGGTAGAGAAAGATCCCTTAACCAGCTTTCTCCCATTGATTTTTCATTCAAAATTACTTTCTGTTTTGTTATTCTTTACTTGCATTCTTATTTCATTTAGTAAAGCATTCAACAAAAATCCCCCCCTGTTTAGTTTATTGTTGCTGGAAATAACAAATTCAATTAGAATCAATCCTCGTGGGAAAGATATCTACTTATCACTTTATTAATTGTGCGACTAGTATACTTGCTAGTTTCGAACGCTCGTACAATCTTTGAGGCCTATTTGCAAGTTGAAGCATTGGTGTGTTTTAATTCTTCTCTGATTCTGTTTCGGTTTAGTTTTGTTTCGTATCATTTTAGTTGCTCGAGGACTAGCAAAGTCTAAGTGTGGGGGAATTTGATAGGTGTCTATTTAGGTATTACTTTTATATCAATTCGTCCATGTTTCTTTGCTATATTCCTTGGTATTTTTATGTTTTTGTGTGGTTTTGAGGTTTGTAGGAGTTTTGGAGCAACTTGCACAAAAATGGAGTAAAACCCTTCATTTTCACCTCTGCTAGTCAGTGATCTCTCGGATTTAATTGTATTGATATACAATGAACCCGACGACATGTTATATACCGTTGGAAAGCTCTCGAAGTCTATTTTCTGGAGAAATTTACGGTTTATAAATACATTCAGTGTACCAAAAGTTGTAATCAAAACAGTGTGAGATGTATAAAAATATAATTCCACAAGCACTGTAGCATGTATAATACGGGGCATTGTAGCAAGTCACTGTAGCAGAGTATTTAAACACATTTTAGGGTTTTATTTTCATAACTTGAAGAGGGGAAAACGTGGGAGGAGGCTGCATTTCTGGATTTCTCTAATCCCTTGGAGTTCTTGAAGGAGAAAGAAGATTTTGAAAGAAGAGGAACTACAATTCCAAGAAGATTCATCTACAAAGAAGATTTTCAAAGAATGTGCTAAGTTCTTTCTTTCCTTTTCAATTCTGGAATTTCTCTGTATTGTATTTGTTATTCTGATTGAATATGTGTAACTAAATCTGAATTGGTTGAGGGTGATTTCAAAGCCCTTGATATGGATTTTGTGAGTTGATTGTGTAAGAAATTGTTATCCAAATCTCTAATTGAAGTTGCTTGTATTTTCCCATATCTAATGCTTATGATTGCTTACTGATTGTATTTGGAATGGCCAGCTGAATATAATCTGATTGTTGTCTATTGCTAGATTAGAAATCTTGATCCGTAATTGTCATGAATTTCCAATCATTAGTAGCAAAAATTGTGATCAGAGATTGCAATTGGAAAATACAACCTAGGTTAAATAATCCGAACTTGTGTGATTATTGCTTAGATCAACCTATCTTTCTCATCGTAATGCTTCTATTGAATTAAACTTAGAGAGCTTGTTCTAGGTTGTTTAATGGATAGAGATTAAATAAAGAGCTTGTTTTATTTAACAACAAAGTAAGGAAAAATTGGGATAACAGAGCTTGTTGTTATCTACGGTTGATAACTTCAATGCTGTAATTGGATTACAATTCTATGTAAATTCACAAATTCATATCTTGTGGCAGAGAAAGAACCCTTAACCAAGTGTCTCTCATTGATCTTTCATTCAAAAAAACTTCTGTTTTGTTATTCTTAATTTGCATTCTTATTTCATTTAGTTAATCATTCAACAAAACCCCCCTGTTTAGTTAATTGTTGCTAGAAATAACAAATTCAATTAGAATCAATCCTCGTGGGAACGATATCTTACTTATCACTTTATTACTTGTGCGACTAGTATACGTGCTAGTTTCGAACGCATCACGTATGATGTTTCGTACATTGAATTGCCGTTATCTAATGAGAAACTTCTCCTTTTGTGATGAAAAGCAATACCTGGACGTAAGTCACTTCCAGATCATTTGAATCATGATTCTGGGGAGAATTGATACTTTGACGAGTTTACAATGGAAATGGGCTTGCAACGAATAACAAGAAGAGAAACTCGTCAATACTTTACCATACCTCAAAATAGCTATTGAGTGGACAATGTTGACATCCAAGGCCATCATCTTGCATTGACCGTATCTTGTTAGAAGAGGGATCCAAGCCCATTAGAGAAGCACAACGGAAATTGGATCCTCCCATGATGGAACCAATGTCAGGCTGAGGACGTTAAACCAAGCGCTTGTTGGGAGGCAACCCAATGTTTTTGAAAAAAAAAAGAAAAATAAAATGAGGTAATAATGATCGATTTTGTGTCTCGAGGAGATTCCTTTCATAGGCCATCAAATTGATCAGGTTTTATCTCTCTTTGCCATCTGTCT
Organism: Boswellia sacra; assembly: GCA_013180625.2. Classification (NCBI taxonomy): domain Eukaryota; kingdom Viridiplantae; phylum Streptophyta; class Magnoliopsida; order Sapindales; family Burseraceae; genus Boswellia; species Boswellia sacra. The sequence goes on along the minus strand of SNVD02008021.1, from coordinate 16,867 downwards.
CATTTGTTTTTATATTTTTTACTTGTTTTTGACTTTTGTTTGCTTTTGTGTTGTTATCTCTTTTATGTGTCTTTAGTTTCGTTTCTGCTCTTTTCTTTTCCTTTCTTTTGTTCAATTTGATTACTCTGTGCTTTGAGCTCATTTGTGCAGCAGCTTGTGGAAACATTCAAACGGGAGTTGAAGCCATTGTTCAAAGGTTTGAAACGTGCATATCTGGGAGAAGAACAAACTCAATCGCATAATCGGTAATATCTCTCCTTTTCTTCTCTTTAATGTGATACCGGGCTGCTGGATTGTAACAAATCAAGAGAGGATCTTCAAGTTGATAAACAACTCAGCCAATGACTGGAACAAGGATTATGAAACCCAATAAACACTCAAACTAGGGTAACAAGCTCACCACCAAGGTAAACACCAATGGGATACAGAAAAATCACCACCCAAGGATGTAAACAAAGGATACAGGGCTCAAAACTAACTCACCACTCTATGGAATCCACCAAGAGATAAGAGTTAAGGAGAAATCAGTATAAACACTGAAATTTCACTCAAATTCGAATTCAAAACTTCACTCCCTTGATTACACAACTTTAGAGCTTAAATAACTTGGAACAACCCTCCAAGCATAGGTAAAAGACAATAATTAAATGATTCCAACAATTACAGCTCAACTACTACATTGACAACTCATTTATTAACTAAGACTCATAAGTAAACTCATTAGGTAATAAAGCACAACCAACTAAGCTAGAAATTCAAATTCCAACCAACTAAGCAATCAAATTCAAATTCTAGAGTAGATTTTAATGCACCATTAACTATGAACCAGCTGTGAAGAGATAGTCATAAATCCCTGCAGACAACTCCAAAATGACACATTGACAAATGTGTTAGAAAGCTGACTTCAAGATCTTTTACAGCCATTAATCTTGACAATTAATTCTCTGCACAGCAATATCAGTTCTTTTACGAAATTATCCCTTATTCTGGTTCATGTGCACTCTTGACCATTGTAATAATTTGCACCCCTTGATGATCTATCATGAATTCCATGGATTGCAACACTCCTGTGTCAAGCTCCCCTGGTTGAGAAAGACTCGACCTCGAGTCTTGGATGTTGTTTTCACCAAGATAAGGACTAAGGTCAGAGATATTAAATGTGTTGGAAACACCATAATGCTCAGGTAGCTCAAATTTGTAAGCATTCTCTCCAATGCGTTGTAAAACTTTGAATGGTCCATCAGCTCTAGGCTTCAACTTGGCATATTTGCCTGGAGGAAACCTTTCCTTTCTAAGGTGTATCCATACTAGATCTCCTTCTTTGAACTCAGCATACTTCCGATGTTTGTTTGCTATAGCTTTATACTTTCATTTTACTTCAAAATCTTCTCTCGAACTTGTTCATGCAGCTTCTTGATGTTCTTAGCCCTCTCCTCTGCATCACTGCTACTGTCTCTTATACACATCTAGATGTGTATAAGAGACAGGGACTTATTGGATTCTTGCCATAAACAACCTCAAAAGGACTATGACCAGTGGTTTGACTTGATGATCTATTGTAAGCAAATCACTTGAGGTAAAAACAGAAAAAAACCCCAAGGAAATCACACTGCCGTAATCTTTACAAACATAACTCCTCAGAAGATTTCCCAAGCTTCTGTTGATAACTTCAGTGTGTCCATCTGTTTGAGGATGATGAGATGAACTAAAGGTAAGTGTAGTCCCCAGCTTTCTCCAAAGCGTACGCCAAAAATGAGATAAGAACTTTGGGTCACGATCTAAGACTATGGCCTTAGGAATGCCATGCAATTTAACAATCTCCTTGAAGTACAAATCGGCCACATGAGTCGCATCATTTGTCTTGTTACAGGGGACAAAATGAGCCATTTTAGAAAATCGATCAACCACCACCATGATTGAATCTTTGTTTCGCTGTGTTCTAGGCAATCCCACCACAAAATCCAAGCTAACATCTTCCCATGGATCATTAGGAATAGGTAATGGAGTGTATAAACCAGTGTTCTGCTCATGACTTTTTGCCACATGACAAATTGTACACCTCTTCACGTGCTTCATCACATCCCTTTCCATCTTCGGCCAATAGAAGTTTTCCTTCACAATAGCAATAGTTTTGTCTCTCCCAAAATGACCGCTAATGCCACTACCATGTGCTTCATTAATGATTAATTCTGTCAAGGAACATTGAGGAATACACAATTGGTTTGCCTTGAGTAGATAACCATCCTGTAAAACAAATTGGTTAGATGAAAACTCATTACAGCTACTCCATATTTTGCCGAAATCTGGATCATCCTTGTAAAGCTCTTTTAAAACCTCAAACCCAACAACATTCACTTGCATAGAGGTCAGCAAAGAATGTCTTCGGCTTAAGGCATCAGCCACCACATTTTGAACTCCAAATTTGTGCTTGATGGTAAAGTTGAAAGCTTGAAGAAACTCTACCGATCTGGCATGTCGAACATTAAGCTTCTGTTGGCTGTTGATGAACTTCAAAGCTTCATGGTCAGAATATAGAATGAATGGTTTTGGCAAGAGATACTGACTCCAATGCTTCAAAGCTCGATAAATAGCATACAACTCATTGTCATAAGTTGAGTACTTCTTGCGAGATGCATTCAATTTTTCACTAAAGAAAGCAATTGATATGCCTTCTTGGCTAATAACAGCATCAATACCAATATTGGAAGCATCACATTCAACTTCAAAAACCTCGTTGAAATCTGGAAGTGATAAGATAGAAGCAGCTTCTATCATCTTCTTTTTACTCACCAAAAGAGTTGGGACAGCATAAGGACTCCTGCTTTCCCTCACTAACTCTTTAGTGATAAGCTCATTCACCTGCCGTTGTAATTCTTCATGTTCTATAGGACTCATTCGATAGGCTGATTTAATTGGCAACACAGCACCTGGAACAAGATCAATACAATGCTGTATGTCTCTCATTGGAGGAAGACCTGGTGGTATCTCATCTGGTACAACATCATGGTATTCTTCAAGAAGATACTTCATCTCCAAGGGCGGTTCGTTACTAACTTCATTTTCTTCTAACAACAAGAACACATAAATTTCACTTCCCTTCTCCAACTCTCTTCTACATTCTGTTTGGGTAGGCAAAGCATTTCCCTCCCCTTTAGTAGGTTTAGGAACACATTATAACTTCGAAGGACCCAAAATAACTTTGACCCCATCTTTAAAGAATGTATAAGTATTCCTATAGCCATAATGCATTACTCTCCTATCATACTGCCATGGTCTACCAAGAAGTAAATGACAAGCATCCATAGGAACAACATCACACCATATTTCATCTTTATACCTTTTCCCAATAGAAAATGAAACAAGGCAGCGTTTGTTTACCTTGATCTCGTTATCTTTCCGAAGCCATGAAATCTTGTAAGGCCGATGATGCTTCTCTGTCTGAAGGCCAAGTTTATCAATCATCTCCGTAGACAGCACATTTTCAAAGCTGCCACCATCAATAATAAAGTTGCGCACCTTGCCATGAGAAGTACATCTGGTATGGAAGATATTTTTGCGAAGCCAATCATCTTCTCGTTCTTGGGCAATACTCAAATTCCTTTGAATAAGAAAGAGATAATCACCTCGATTTGCATAAGTGACTTCCTCTTCATTAACAAATTCTGGATTATCGAAATTGATCAAGGCATCTGTCTCGATCTCTTCATCACTTTCGTAAAAGTCATCAAATATCGGTGGTTTTCCATGATCCTCAAAGAAGTCATGGTCTACTTCATCATTCTCCACCGATTCATTTTTATTAGCAGCATCATTATCATCATAATTGCCCAAAGGACTTTGATCTTCTACTTCTCCATGCATTCCACCTGCGATTTCTTTATTTTCCAGAATTACTAAATGTTGCTGGAGTTGTTGGAGCTGCCGCATAAGATCTTCAATGATCAAACGTTGCTGGACTTGCTGGAGTTGCCGCCTAAGATCTTCAATGATCAAATCTCGTTCATCTCTTTGGGAAGGAGGCAATTGGGTAGTAGAAGAAGCCTTGCGATGAGATATGGCTCTGATACCAATCTGATACGAGCTGCTGGATGTAACAAATCAAGAGAGGGATCTCAAGTGATAAACACTCAGGCCAATGGCTGGAAAACAACTAGAATGAACATAACAAACACTCTTTGAAAGGGATAACAAGCTCACCACCAAAGTGAACACCAATGGGATACAGATAATTCACCACCCAAGGATGTAAACCAAGGATACAGGGCTTAAAAGGATAACAAGCTCACCACCAAAGTAAACACCAATGGGATACAGATAATTCACACCCAAGGATGTAAACCAAGGATACAGGGCTTAAAACTAACTCACCACTCTATGATCCACCAAGAGATACAGAGTTAAAGAGAAATCAGTATAAACACTGAAATTCCATTAAAATTCGAATTCCAAAACTTCAATCCCTTGAATACACAACTTTAGAGCTTAAATAAATTGGAACAAACCCTCCAAGCAAGGTAAAAAGAATAATAATTAATGATTTCAACAATTACAGCTCAACTACTACATTGACAAATCATTATTAACTAAGACTCATAAGTAAAAACTCATTAGGTAATAAAGCACAACCAAACTAAGCTAGAAATTCAAATATCCAACAAACTAAGCAATCAAATTCAAATTCTAATGTGGACTTTAATGCAGCATTCATTATGAGCCAGCTGTGAAGAGATAGTCATAAATTCCTACAGACAACTCCAAATGACACATTGACAAATGTGTTAGAAAGCCGACTTCAAGATCTTTTATAGCCATAAATCTTGACAATTAATTCTCTGCACAGCAATATCAGTTCTTTTACGAAATTATCCCTCATTCTGGTTCATGTGCACTCTTGACCATTGTAATAATTTGCACCCCTTGATGATCTATCATGAATCCCATGGATTGCAACACTCCTGTGTCATAATGGATGCTGATATCTTTCTATCGAACCTTCGTAAATATTTCCCTTCACTTCCTCAAAATGCTGTGTTTAAAATTTATAAAGTATGGATGACTAGACTTTGGGCGTTGATGCTCCTAAATGTGCCTGCTGATATCCGATGGCTTATCGAAGCCAAGGTGAGATTGTCCGGTGAGCCGGACATTAATCTCGCAAAATACATGCCGGGTCTAGGAAAGAGCTACTACGCCAAGAGGCGAAGAGCGAAAAGGTTACAAGTATGTTATAAATGTGCTAGATGAATTGTAACCAGACTTGTCGTTCATTAGGTTTTGCGTCCAAGAATAGAGAAGATAAACTTTCATTTATTAAGAATGGTTTGAGTAATGAGTCGCTGGATAATGTTTTGTTAACTCTCGAGTCACATCTTGTGGACTTGTTCAGCGTGAATTGCTTAATCTATGGACACAATTTCGTGATGAATTGCAGTGTTATAGTCTAGGGAATTGACTAAAAACGACCCTGTTTGCCAGTTTATAAGAAAACTGGATGGGAAGCAAATCCCCGACTCATAGAAGGCGTTTCAGCCGTTAATGGACGTAAAAACAGAGGAAGATGTGAGCCACAATCACAACTACTTGTATATTTGAATGTGTGTTGTTGTGGTAGAATTTTTTTTCTTGTTTCGTTTGATCTGATTATCAATGTTGTTTTTGTGTTGTTGTTGTTTGTTGATTTTGTTTGTTTTAATTTCAAGTTTTCTTCTTGACAAACCATATGACTACCCTATGGCATAAGTACACATGGGAGACAAGTGTGGAGGTTTTGTCAACCTCCACTGAAAGTGTATCTCTATTTTTTATGCTTCACGTGGGAGATAAGTGTGTAGGTTTTGTCAACCCCCGCCGAAAGTGTATCTCCATTTTCCATGCTTCATGTGGGAGACAAGTGTGTAGGTTTTGTCAAACCTCGCCGAAAGCATATATCATTTTTTCAAATCTTGGGGCGATAAATCTGCATCGAGCAACCCCCACCGAAAGTATGTCCCCATGTGTCAAAATTTGAGAGTTTTATAGGTGTATATATACATTCTGCATATTTTCATATGTCATTCCATAACCTGTCTTGCAATTGAAAAGCATAATATCTAACATGTCTTACACAAGATTAGAGCACTTGTAGAAATGGAGAAAACACCAATTCGGCGATTTCGCAATATATGCGTATTTTACGGATCGCAATTTGGTAAAGAGGAGAGTTTACCATAGCAGCTCTTGATCTTGGTAGGACACTAGCTGCGAGGGGTATTAATTTGATTTATGGAGGGGGTAGTCTTGGGTTAATGGGGTGTGTGTCAACAGCTACTTCCCTAGGAGGGAGCAAAGTTCTCGGCATTATCCCGAAACCATTAGCTGTACGAGATATCGTAGGCAACACAATCGGGGAAGAGTTACAGGTCTCTAGTATGCATGAACGTATTGCACATATGGTTGTTAAGTCCGATGCATTTATAGCTTTGCCGGGTGGTTATGGTACATTAGAGGAGATATTTCAAATCACCTCTTGGGCACAGCTAAACATCCATCAGAAACCCATTGGTTTGTTAAATGTTAATAATTTTTTTGATGGTTTGTTGTCCTTTCTTGATCAAGCTGTAGAAAAAAAATTCATCTCACCGTCAGCAAGGCAAATGCTGGTTACAGCTTCAACTGCAGGAGAGTTAATTGACAAACTACAAGAAGTCGTCTATTCACCTGATCCAACAATGGCTCGGATAAATTGGTTTGGAGAAGGCAACAAAAGGCGTCAACTGGATTTAACCCTCCATCTGTAATCTCTATTTGCTGGTTTGCTTCGTTTTTGTTTGCTTTCTTTTAGTGTGTTTATTTGAGATTTTTCATGTCATTTCTTTTGAGCTTTTTCAGGTTATTTCTTTCGTCCCAGGTAATATTTTCTAATCTCGGTTTTTAGAGTGGTGGCTTAAAATGTTCAAGTTCTCTTGAAACGCATTCTGGATCTCTTCAATCCATAATGGCTGAATAAGGAGGCTAACTTCTAAACTTTTTAGACCCATTCTAACTAACTTGTTTTTGTTTGCTAACTTGTTGAACTTTGTTATTTTATGAGTGAGTTTAGTTTTGCGTAATTTAGAGTTGTTATGTGTTTTTATCTTTATCAGTTGCGATTCAAAAAAAACAATTGTGGAAAAACCTGAGAATGGCAGAATATGGGGTTTTCTTAACTCTTGACACGCATTCTCTCTCAATAAATCTGTAGTTTGTTTATTTCATGTTGTTTGAAGTGTCTTGTTTCTTGTTTTGTTCTTTCATAATAAAGGTATATAGGCTGGAAACCTTAAGTCTGCGGGCTACTGGTCCTAAGGATTGTTGAATTATACAATCTTGACTCAGGTGTAACAACGCCACGTACCTCTTTTCTTGCATTTTGTGGGTCGATGATAAGATAATGACTGTCTCTTATACACATCTAGATGTGTATAAGAGACAGCATGGAGACATTCCATAAAATGAAAGGGAAGGGAAAAACTTAGCAAATTGATGTAATTCTCTTTGGATTGTAGTTCTTCCTCTTTCCAAGCTTCCTTTCTCCTTCAAGAACTCCAAGAGATGAAAGAATTCCAGAGCAGCAGCCTTTACCACGTTCTCCCCTCTTCAAGTTATCAAAATAAAACCCTAAAATGTGTTTAAATACTCTGCTACAGTGAAATGCTACAGTGCCCCGTATTATACATGCTACAGTGCTTGTGGAATTATATTTCTATACATCTCACACTGTTTTGATTACAACTTGTGGTACACTGAATGGATTTATAAACCGTAAATTTCTCCAGAAAATAGACTTCGAGAGCTTTCCAACGGTATATAACATGTCATCAGGTTCATTGTATATCAATACAAATAAATCCGAGAAGATCACTGACTAGCAGAGGTGAAAATGAAGGGTTTTACTCCATTTTTGTGCAAGTTGCTCCACAACTCCTACAAACATCAAAACCACACAAAAACATAAAAATACCAAGGAATATAGCAAAGAAACATGGACGAATTGATATAACAGTAATACATAAATAGACCCCTATCAAATTCCCCCACACTTAGACTTTGCTAGTCCTCGAGCAACTAAAATGATACGAAACAAAACTAAACCAAAACAGAATCAAAGAAAAATTAAAGCACACAAATGCTTCAACTTGCACATAGGCCTCAAAGATTGTACTTAATTATAACCCAAGGAAAACTTCAAAATAATTCACTTGATCAAGAATTTTATCTCAAAGATTAGTTTCGCTTCACTTCAATTCCTCAAGTGTGTGTGTTAGAGCCATTCTCACCTAATCACTTGTAACCTAGATGAGTTTATGCATAAAAATGAATCATATTTAATAGTGAAGATGTGTGTATAAATGAACTCCATAGGCATGCTTTTCAAGTCATTCTCCACTAATGTAGACATGCACAACACCAAGGATCAAGTAGGACTTTATTAAGCTTGTAACGTTTGGCTTGGGTGAAGGTATGATAAAGGATAATAATTTGGCTCAAATCACCCACAAATACATAAATCATTCAAGATTATGTAGAGCTCACCCCTATAACACAATTTTATTTTAATTCACCAGGTTACTCCCCCAAACTTATTTAGAACACTCAATCTTCTTTTTTTTTTTCTCTTCTCTTCTTCTTCTTTTTTTTGTAGAAAACAAAAGAAACTACACCCCCACACTTTGTTGTTTCATTCTTTTAAGAACACCCAAGGGTATAGAACTCTTTTTCTTTTCTTTTTTTTTTAACTGCAATTCCACTCCCCCACACTTAAACAATACATTGTCCTCAATGTTTAAGTACGTGGAAGATAAGTACAGATTTTTTCTCTTTTTTTTTTTTTACAAACATAATAAAACTCACTTGCATTGCTCATGGCATAATCCAACCTCCTCTAACTTCCCAAAACCAGAACTAGCTCAAAATGTAATTGCGAATGATTTACATGCTCATAGGTAAGGGATAAACTGTTTGGAACAAATTCAATTAAGGTTAGGAAATCTTTTAGTGCGTTAACAAAGAAAAAGGTTTACAGAGGCTCAAAGGGGTAACTAGGGATCAATTTTAATCAAGGTTGGCTCTTAAGGCTCAAACGGTCCAAAGATGGCCTAAATCATTTCCCTAATGTTGCAAAGTCTAGGATTTCGCCTCGAGTGACCATCAAACAAGTTCTAGAATTCATTGAAATCTGGAGAAACACTTAAATTACATAAACTTTCTATAAGTAAACAAATAACTCAGTGATAATGGCTCGGTGCTCAATTTTGTGCAAGGAATCAAAGGTAAAGCAAAAACTAATTAACATTTCAAGCACACAGATCTATGCATCATTTATCATTTTCCAAGAGTTATTCTCAATTCAATTATTGCCTTATCATTGGCCCATAAAATGCAAGAGAAGAGGTACGTGGCGTTGTTACACCTGAGTCAAGATTGTATATTTCAACAATCCTTAGGACCAGTAGCCCGCAGACTTAAGGTTTCCAGCCTATATACCATTATTATGAAAGAACAAAACAAGATACAAGACACTTCAAACAACATGAAATAAACAAACTACAGATTTATGTCGAGAGAATGCGTTTCAAGGGTTAAAGAAAACCCCATATTCTGCCATTCTCAACTTTTTTACACAATTTTTTTTAATCGAAACTGATAAAGACAAAAAACACATAACAACTTCTAAATTACATAAAACTAAACTTACTCATAAAATAACAAAGTCCAACAAGCCAGCAAATAAAAATAAGTCAGTTAGAATGGGTCTAAAAAGTTTAGAAGTTAGCTCCTTATTCAGCCATTATAGATTAAAGAGATCCATAATGCGTTTCAAGAGGACTTAAACTTTTTAAGCCACCACTCTAAAAACCAAGATTAGAAAATATTACCGGGGAGGAAAGAAACAACCTGAAAAATCTCAAAATAAATAACATGAAAAACTTCAAATAAACACAATAAAAAGAAAGCAAAGAAAAACGAAGCAAACTAGCAAATAGAGATTACAGATGGAGTGTTAAATCCAGTTTACGCCTCTTATTGCCTTCTCCAAACCAATCAATCCGAGCTGTTGTTGGATCAGGCGAATAGACGAATTCTTGTAGTTTGTCAATTAAATCCCCTGCCGTTGAAGCTGTAACAAGGATTTGCCTCGCTGATGGTGAGATAAAATTTTTTTCTACAGCTTGATCAAGAAAAGACAACAAACCATCAAAAAAATTATTGACATTTAACAAACCAATGGGTTTCCGATGGATGTTCAGCTGTGCCCAAGAGGTGATTTGAAATATCTCCTATAATGTACCATAACCACCGGGCAAAGCTATAAATGCATCAGATTTAATGATCATATGTTCAATACGCTCATGCATACTAGAAACCTGTAACTCTTCCCCCATGGTGTTGCCTACGATATCTCGTACAGCTAATAGTTTAGGGATAATGCCGAGAACTCTACTCCCTCCCAGGGATGCAGCTGTCGACACACACCCCATCAACCCAAGACTACCCCCTCCATAAATCAAATGAATACCCCTCGCAGCTAATGTCCTACCAAGATCAAGAGCTACTGTTGTAAACTCTCCATCTTTACCAAATTGCGATCCACAAAATACGCATAGATTTTGGAATCGCCGAATTGGTGCTTTCTCCATTTCTAAAAGTGCTATATACTTGTGTAAGACAATGATGTACGTTAGGTATTATACGATTCAAGTGCAAGACAGGTTATAAAATGACATTTCAAAATATGCAGCATGGATATATACACACGTAAAACTCTCAAATTTGACACATGGGGACATAATTTCGGTGGGAGTTGCTCGATGCAGGTTTATCGCCCCAAGATTTGACAAAAATGAGATATGCTTTCGGTGGGGTTTGACAAAACCTACACACTTGTCTCCCACGTGAAGCATGGAAAATGGACATAGACTTTCGATGGGGTTTGACAAAACCCCCAACTTGTCTCCCACGTGAAGCATAAAAAATGGAGATACACTTTCGGTGGAGGTTGACAAAACCTCCACACTTGTCTCCCACGTGAAGCATGAAAGTCAAAGATAATACTTTCGCGCGGAGGTTGACAAAAAACCTCCACCACTTGTCTTCCACGTGTGCTTACGACATGGGGTAGTCATTGGTTTGTCAAAAAGAAAACTTGAAATTAAACAAACAAAATCAACAAACAACAACAACACAAAAACAACATGATAATCAGATCAAACGAAACAAGAAGAAAATAAAATTCGACAACAACAACACACATTCAAATATACAAGTAGTTGTGATTGTGGCTCACATCTTCCTCTGGTTTTACGTCCAGTAACGGCTGAAACGCTTCTATGAGTCGGGGATTTGCTTCCCATCCAGTTTTCTTATAAACTGGCAAACAGGGTCGTGTTTAGTCAGATTCCCTAGACTATAACATTGCAATTCATCACGAAATTGTTGTCCCTAGATTAAAGGCAATTCACGCTGAAAAAAGTCCACAAGCAATGGACCAAGAGTAATAAAAATTATCCAGCGATCATTCTCAGACCATTCTTATAAGAGACAGTTATCTTCTCTATTTCTGGACACAAAACCTAATGAACGACAAGTCTGGTTACAATTCCATCTAGCACATTTATAACATACTTGAAACCTTTTCGCTCTTCGCCTCTTGGCGTAGTAGCTTTTTCCTAGACCAGGCATGTATTCTGCGAGATTAATGTCTGGCTCACCGGACATCTCACCTTGGCTTCGATAAGCCATCGGATATCCGCAGGCAGATTTAAGAGCATCAATGCCCAAAGTCTAGTCATCCGTACTTTATAAATTTTAAACACAGCATTTGGAGGAAGTGAAGGGAAATATTTACGAAGGTTCGACAGAAAGATATCGGCATCCATTGAAGAGGAGAAAAGAAGAGATATTAACGATAATGCGATCGAGTTTCTTTTTCTCCAAGATATGCGCGTTTCAAACCTTTGGCGAATGACTTCGATTTCCGTTTGGATGTTTCCCCAAGCTGCTGCCACAACTGAATTCGAAGTACGAAATAATCAAATTAAACAAAGGAAGGAAAAGAAAAGAGTAGAGACGAAACTAAAGACACATAAAAAAAGATAACAACACAATAACAAACAAAAGTAAAAAACAAGTAAAAACAAATGAGACAGATGTCAAAGAGAGATAAAACCTGATCAATTTGATAGCCTACGAATGGAATCTCCTCCAGACACAAAAATTGATCAGGATTACTTATTGTATTTTCTTTTCTTTTCTTTTTTTAAATGTATTTACAAAAACATGGGTTGCCTCCCAATAAGCGCTTGGTTTAACGTCCTCAGCCCGACGGTGGTTCCATCATGGGAGGATCCAATCTCCGCTGTGCTTCTCTAGTGGGCTTGGATCCTTCTTCCAACAATAAATGGTGCATGCATAGGGCTGGGCCTTGGATGTTAGCAATCGTCCACTTAATAGCTGTTTTGTGAACTCTAAGTACTCGGACGTATTTCTCTTCTTGCAGTGGTGCAAGGCCCATTTCTATTGTAACTAGCAAAGGATCTTTGTCACCCAAAAGCACATGCCTCATATAATCTGGAAGTAGCTTAAGCTCCAAGGTATTGGCTTTCATCACAGAAAGAAGAAGTTTCTCATTAGATGAAAGCAATTCAACGTACGAAACATCATACCTGTTTGTGATTATAGCTATAGTCTCATCTAAGCATGCCATAGCTTCCTCCATTTCTTTGGAGACTTGTATCAACCTTCCTGGTTCTTTGAAATTTTCTGTCCCTATGTGCTCACTCATTGCCTCGAAAATATTGAAACGGATCACTTTGGCATCAAACTCCATGGTGAAAGTGCCATCATGAACATCAATCTCGATTCTAGCAGTTTTCGAGAATGGTCTCCCTAAAAGAATCGGTGTTGGATTAGGAGACGTCTCATCCTCTATTTCAAGAACAACAGAGTCTGCTAGGAAAACCAATTGATTCACCTGCACAAGCACATCTTCCACAACTCTTTTGGTATATGCATTAAAACGATCAGCAATTTGAATGGTAATACCAATTTCCGCAAAAGGTCCAAGATTTAAAGAGGCATAAATAGAATATGGTATGATGTTAATAGATGCTTCTAAATCTAACATAACTCTTTCAAACTTGGTTTTACCAATGGTGCATGGCATGGTGAACGTACCTGGATCTTTGCACATTGGAGGAATTTTCCTTTGCAATACAGTTGAAACATCTTCCCCCACACTTACTTTCTCATTTCTTTTTAACTTTCTTTTGCTGGTGCATAACTCCTTGAGACATTTTGTATAATGAGGTACTTGCTCGATAGCATCCAGAAGTGGTATATTTACCTCGATTTGGTGAGAAGTTTCCAGGATTTCTTGTTCTTGTTTCTCCTTCGATTGTGCAAATCTACTAGGAAAAAGTGGAGAGAAACATATGAAGGAATGGGAGTTATAGGATTTACCTGAGAAGTCAGTGTTTTGTTCATGGTGGAAGTGGTGTCATCTCCTTCATCAGTTTGTGATTTCTTGGGCAGGACATCTAATTGCTCTCCATTTTGCAAAGTTATCGCACAAGAATTCTCTCTTGGATTGATCACCATTTGACAAGATAATTCTTATGAGCCTTGGCCCTCGAATTTGCTCATGCTAGTGGCCAATTGTCCCATTTGATTTGCCAGGTTTTGGATACTTGCCCCAGTTTTCCTGCTGGAATTGCATTGTGTTAGTGGCAAGTGCATTAACAATATCTTCGAGAGACATACCTGAGTTTTGCGAAGCTGGTTGCGGTGCTGGATGTGGCATTGTTGGTGGTTGCATTTGAAATGGTTGCTGCACTCTAGGTTGATTGAAACTTTGTGGGCGATTTGGTATCACATTTGGAGTGATTGGTTGATGATTCCAGTAACTGAAATTATGTTGATCTTCCCATCCAGCATGTAAGTGCTAGAGAAAGGATCATACCATTGCCTCGTTTGTCCTGGAAATCCACCCATGGCATTGGCTTGTTCCATATATTCTTCTTGTAAAGTTGGATACATGTTGATTGGATGCTCCATCGTAGAATATATCCCACATTCATAAGATTTTTGCATATCTCCTACAGCCATGTTTTCCACAAGAGAGGTTAGCTCAGAAAGTTGTTGTTCAATGTTCGGAGTGTTACCTCATTTACTCTCCATGGTACTTGTGGCTCAAATCCGCTACTGAATTGATAGAAGTTTACTGCCATGTTGTCTAAACACAAACAATCAGAAAAGAAAAACAAAGAAAATATGAATCAACAATGAAACAAAATAACAAATCGATTAGAAAATCAATTCCCCGGCAACGGCGCCAAAAACTTGATGCGTTCGAAACTAGCAAGTATACTAGTCGCACAAGTAATAAAGTGAAAAGTAAGAAATCGTTCCCACGAGGATTGATTCTAATTGAATTTGTTATTTCCAGCAACAATAAACTAAACAGGGGGATTTTTGTTGAATGATTTACTAAATGAAATAAGAATGCAAGTAAAGAATAACAAAACAGAAAGTAAATTTGAATGAAAAATCAATGGGAGACACTTGGTTAAGAGTTCATTCTCTGCCACAAGATATGAATTTGTGAATTAACATAAAATTGTAATCCAATTACAGCATTGAAGTTATCAACCGTAGATAACAACAAGCTCTGTTATCCCAATCTGTCCTTACTTTGTTGTTAAATAAAACAAGCTCTTTATTTAATCTCTATCCATTAAACAACCTAGAACAAGCTCTCTGAGTTTAATTCAATGGAGGCAGTATGATAAGAAAGATAGGTTGATCTAAGCAATAAACACACAAGCTCGGATTATTTAACTTAGGTTATGTTCTCCAATTGTAATCTCTGATCACAATTTTGCTACTAATGATTAGAAATTCAAGACAATTACGGATCAAGATTTCTAGTCTAGCAAAAAATCACAACCAGATTATATTCAGTTGGCCACTCAAATACAATCAGCAAGCAATCATAAGCATTAAATATGGGAGAATACAAGCAACTTCAATTGGAGAATTGGATAACAATTCCTTACACAATCAACTTACAAAAACCATATCAGTGGCTTTGAAATCACCCTCAACCAATTCAGATTCAGTTACACATGTTTAAGAAAGTGGTAAATACAATACAACATGGAGACATTCCAGAAAATGAAAGGGAAAGGAAAAACTTAGCAAATTTGATGTAATTCTCTTTGGATTGTAGTTCTTCCTCTTTCCAAGCTTCCTTTCTCCTTCAAGAACTCCAAGAGATGAAAGAATTCCAGAGCTTCAGCCTCCACCACGTTCTCCCCTATTCAAGTTATCAAAATAAAACCCTAAAATGTGTTTAAATACTCTGCTACAGTGACTTGCTACAGGCCCCGTATTATACATGTTACAGTGACTTGTGGAATTATATTTCTATACATCTCACACTGTTTTGATTACAACTTTTGGTACACTGAATGGATTATAAACCGTAAATTTCTCCAGAAAATAGACTTCGAGAGCTTTCCAACGGTATATAACATGTCATCGGGTTCATTGTATATCAATACAATTAAATCGGAGAAGATCACTGACTAGCAGAGGTGAAAATGAAGGGTTTTACTCCATTTTTGTGCAAGTTGCTCCAAAACTCCTACAAAACATCAAAACCACACAATAACATAAAAATACCACAGAATATAGCAAAGAAACATGGACGAATTGATATAAAAGTAATACATAAATAGACACCTATCATTCTGGTTTTGGGAAGTTAGAGGAGGTTGGGATGTGTCGTGAGCAATGCAAGTGAGTCCTATTGTGTTGGTAAAAAAAAAAAAAGCCAATTTGTACTTATCGTCCACGTACTTACACATTGAGGACAATGTGTTGTTTACGTGTGGGGGAGGGGAAGTGTAATAAAAAAAAAGAAAAAAAAAGAAAAAAAAAGAGAAAACAAAGAAAAAAAGAACAAAAAAAAAAGAGAACAAACACAGAAGAAGAATAAGAGATCTATCACCCTTAAGTGTTCTGAAAAAGAAATGAAACAACAAAGTGGGGAGGTGCCAGTTTCTTATTTTCGCACCCCAAAAAAAAAAAAGATTGAGTGTTCTAAATAAGTATGGGGGAGTAACCTGGTGAATTGAAATGTTATGTTATAGGGTTGTGATAGGTGTCTATTTATGTATTACTTTTATATCAATTCGTCCATGTTTCTTTGCTATATTCCTTGGTATTTTTATGTTTTTGTGTGGTTTTGATGTTTGTAGGAGTTTTGGAGCAACTTGCACAAAAATGGAGTAAAACCCTTAATTTTCACCTCTGCTAGTCAGTGATCTTCTCGGATTTAATTGTATTGATATACAATGAACCGATGACATGTTATATACCGTTGGAAAGCTCTCGAAGTCTATTTTCTGGAGAAATTTACGGTTTATAAATCCATTCAGTGTACCAAAAGTTGTAATCAAAACAGTGGGAGATGTATAGAAACTGTCTCTTATACACATCTAGATGTGTATAAGAGACAGCTGTAGTAGGTTACTGTAGCAGAGTATTTAAACACATTTTAGGATTTTATTTTCATAACTTGAAGAGGGGAGAACGTGGTGGAGGCTGCAGCTCTGGAATTCTTTCATCTCTTGGAGTTCTTGAAGGAGATTGAAGGCTTGGAAAGAGAAGAACTACAATCCAAAGAGAATTACATCAAATTTGCTAAATTTTTCCTTTCCCTTTCATTTTCTGGAATGTCTCCATGTTGTATTGTATTTACCACGTTCTTAAACATGTGTAACTGAATCTGAATTGGTTGAGGGTGATGTCAAAGCCCTTGATATGGTTTTTGTGAATTGATTGTGCA
>SNVD02008020.1:0-32041 GCA_013180625.2 Boswellia sacra | reverse complement strand
GCGCGTACACACAACTTCCTTGTTTTACGCAAGAGGCGAGAGTCAAGGGGCTGACGGCGGCCGCGGTTAACTAAATTTGCTTCCTCCGCGCCTCGCCGACCGACACCAACGCCGACTCCTCGCGCCAGCTCGGCCGCCACTCACTTCCTCCCCGATTATCATCTGTATTAACTGGCGGCTTCTTGTGTCACTCTGCGCCCCCCGCGAGGAGGCGGACGCGCGCGCACGCCGACGTCGGGACAAAGGCGAGCCGCCGCCGACACGCAGATGCAGACCTTCGACACGACCACCACCACCACCACCACGACCGGGACAACAGCCACCACTCGGCCGGCCCAATGTGTCTCTCTCGAGTCGGCGCCTCCGGTGAGCAAATTGCGTGAGCTCACGTGAATAGCGCCCGCAGGCACTGCCCTTCAAGATCGCATCCGCCCGGCGGCGACGATGCGGCGCGCGCGTAGGCCAGCCCAAGCGGCGCAAAGTAGCTGCGCGTAATTTGCTTGTTTAATGTCGTCGTCGTCGTCGTCGTCGTCGTCGTCGTCTTTGACTTTGACTTTGTTGGCCTGTCTGCCAACATCTCACCAGCCACAAGGTTGAGATGTGCTCAAGAAACGTGCGCGCGCGGACGCTTCGGATGGGAGGAACCACTTGACAGTTTCCGCCTGCCTCCGAGTGGAATTTTGCGCCAACCTCTTGGTTCCTCTGTGTCGCGCTGCCGCCCAGTCACTCAAGTACAGGGGCTCGCGCCCATGGCGCATATACACGCACACACACACACACACACACACACACACACACACACACACACACAGCTTTTGTATGTAAGTCTGTGTGTGCGTGTGTCACCTGGTGGAGAGAGCCCCAAGTAGCAGGTGCTTGCGAAATAGCCGCCAACTTTGCATGGTCGCGCCATCACCACCTGGAACGGCGTCGTCGTCGTCGTCGGCGTCGTCGTGGTCGTCGTCATCTTGGCTAACTCTGGCCTGCCGGTAGAACAAAAGCCGAGAGTGCGCCGTAAATGCGATTACCAGAATTCTTCCTTCCTCCCGTTCGCCTTTGTGTTCATTCTATTCACTCGAGAGAGTGCGCACTAGTCTCGCCCTGCCACAAACTAACGCCCAGACGAGTTTCAGCGAATGACTAGCACGGCCACTGCGACGGCGACGGCGACAAAGGCGATGACCATGACAGTGATGATTAGTGACTAACCTGTTGCATCTACTCGGATTCCTTCGTGCGCACCAGCGGACCACTTGTGTTGGCCGGGCAATTCTCGACAGCGCCTCAACAGCTCTCTCCCCGACTTGGGACTCGACAGGCCTCAGAGGCGCCGGTTCTGGTTGCGAGTGGAGGCCAAATCAGTGGCGCCACATACTTTCTGTCGAGTGCAACATTCTTGTGAGCCACTTGTCTTGCAGATAGGCCAACAGATGGATCAACTCGAACGACTGTCTCACTCTTGTGGTCGAAATCAAATGACCCAAAAAGAAAAACTCAAACTCGATTCGATGAATGTTCATTAGGACATTTATTCGCACAAAGTGCTGCTGGCGTTTGGATCAGTCATCCATAATAACATTTCTTTAGTCTCAACTCTTCCGTGAGCGTTCCTCGTGCGGACAAACTCGGCACAGGAATCGCTCCTCGATGGCAAGATGAGCTCAGCCTAAGGAATAATCAAGTGTGTTGGTATTATTGATGATTTCAATAATCAATAAAAGTTGCGCTAATATTACAATACGATGATAGATTAGATTGTGTATGTGTGATATAAATTATTCTTTTTCGCTTATGCTTCTTCTCTAGTCTCGTATGTGTGTGTTTTTGTGTGTGTATGTGTATAAAGTAATACCCTCGCCTTTCAATCTTCCCGTCTTCATGTCCGACCATAACAACAATGCAAGTTAACAACAGCAACAACAACAACAACAACAACAACAACTGCGACAACTGAAACGACTCCCCAGTGGACGCAGAAGGATGCCGTTAGTCCAATGACGAGATGGCCGAGATGGGTAAAACACTCGGCCATCCGCTGAGGAGTGAGACTCTCGACTGTCGGTGCACCAGCAAAGCCTCAGCAGTTCAGTCGGCACCATTGTGGCCACTCTCGAGTCTGGTTCCGTTGCAAACTCTGTTTCCAATCATCGGGATGCAGTGGTCGGTGGCTGAAGCCTGAGGTATCACCAATTGGGATTAGGAACGCGTGCCATGGCCCATCGTATAAATCAAAGGACGAAAGCCGCTCATTAGGCATGAAAGAATTGACACGACTCGGTCGCGATCACGTTGGCAGTGCTTTAGGCTGGACGGACACTTGTGTTCCCAGTAGGTCACCAAATCGATACCAAATGCTTGCAGCAGTCCGATCACAAGTGCAGCGTGTTCTCCAGCTTCAAAGGCGAGAACAGCGACTGATCCCCGAACAAGAGCGGCGACAATAAAGGCGAGCCGAGTATGGTCGACATGCACTTGTCAATTGGTTGGCCGGTGGCACCGGACATTGCCGCTGCGGCGGCCATTGCGGGCGCGGGGAACTGGAATGCATGCGAAGAGTGGCCGAAAGGTGATGAGTTGTTGTTGTTGTTGTTATGATCTCGCTGATGGGCGTCGGTCTTGTTGTTGTTGTTGTTGTTGTTGGAGTCTCTCGATTGATTCGAGTTGCTCTTCGTGGACGACAGTTGTTGCTGTTGTTTGTGGTTCTTGAGCATCAGGGGGCTGAGTAGGGAGTTGGCGAACGGGCTGCATAGGGATAGTGAGGGGTGTGAAAGTAACGAGTTTGCTGTTGAGGGCGTGGAAGGTGTGTTGGGCGCATGTTGTTGTTGTTGTTGCTGGTGTTGTTGCTGTTGCTGTTGCTGGTGTTGGTGTTGTTGTTGCTGTTGGGCGGCATTGCTGTCGGTAGTGTGGCCGATGTGGTTCAGAGAGGATTGTCTCTGAGAGTGTGCATTGGAGTGAGCGGAGATGGGCTGATTGTGCACGGGACTGTTAAGATTCAGCGATGAGTTGAACATTGGGAATGGACTAGCGAACTGTATGTTGGGTGTCTGTAAAGTCTTGCTAATTGGATTACTATTAGGAAGATGTTGTGATTGTTGGTTTTGAGCCATGGCGGCCGCCAGAGACGTGCTAATTGGGGGCGGCTTGGGTTTGTTTTTGTGTGCACGTGATGGGGAGCCGCCGTTGGTGGAGTTGGTGTTGGCGTTGGCGTTGGCGTTTGAGTTTGGGCTCGAGTTGGTGTTGGTGGTGCTATTTGTTGTGCTATTAATAGTTCGATTGCCTGTTGCATTGCCTGTTGCATTTGTTGCGGTCGTGGCCGTTGCTGTGTGAGATGGCTCCAAGTTGTCGGCGCCAGACATTGAGACATCGCCGCTGGTGGCGGGCGATGAGGCGCCGTTGGCCGAGGACGTGGTGGAGTAGTCTGAGGGCGAGTCGTCGTTGTTAGCATCGGCCGGCATGGTTTCTGAGTTATTTCTGCCTGATGAATGATTGTTATTTTGATTAGAAGAAGCGGCCAGGTTATAATTGTTGCCTTGTTGTTGTTGTTGTTGTGCACTGGGGGCGGTGTTTTTGTTGTGGCGCAAGTCTGCGGCGCCCTCAGCATCTCCGTGCTGCGTGTCAGCGGCGGCGTTGGTGTTGATTAGATCCGAGATGATGGTGTTGTTGTTCACATCGCAGCTGCTTGGCGAAGCGGGCGGCGAGGTGGAGGTGGGCGAGGCGGAGGCGGACGAGGAGCTGGCCACCGAGCTGCAGCTGCCTGTCTTGCGCGACAAGTCCGTGGGCTCGTTCTCGCTGGCCGCGGCCGCGCTCTGGTGGTGGTGGAAGCTTGCTAGCTGGTGGTGATGGGCACTGAATGGATTGCTGTGGTGGTGGTGGTGGTGGTGGCCGTTGTTGTGGGTGTGGCCGAGGCCGTGGCTGTGGTGAGGCACGAATGAGTTTGTGTGGTGGTGGTGATGGGGCGATTGAGCGAAGGCACTGGTGTGTTGCGAGGCGGCCGTGGCGGCGGCGGCCGCGAACGCGTGCTGGTGGTAGAGGGACGACAAGTGGTGGTGGTGGTTGGCCAGTGGGCTGCTCAGGGCCGTGGCGCCGGTGTCGGCCGTGACGGCGCTGCCGGCGGAGCTGCTGCTGCTGCTGCTCGCCGAGGAGCCGCCGGCCGAGGGCGCGGGCGGGAAGTTGAGACTGTGGTGGTGGTGGTGGTGCTGGTGCGGGTGGTTGAGGTTCAGATTGAGGTTGTGGCTGTGGTGGTGGTGGTTGTGGTTGTGGTGGTGGTGGTTGTTGTTGTGATGGGGACTGGCGGCGTTGCTGAAGCTCATCGAGGGGTTTGTGACGAATCTGTAGACAAACTTTTGGCCTTGAACCTTCTTGATGATGTGCTTATCGTAATAGTAGCGCAACGCCCTGGAGAGCTTATCGTAGTTCATGTTGTGCTTGTTCTTCCTCAAGCCCCACAGTTTGGCCACCTCCTCGGCGTTCAGCAGCTTGAATTCGCCCTCATTGTTGGTCCACGTGATGATGGACTTGTATTGTTGCTCATCGACTAGGAGCTCGAGCAGAAACTGCCAGAGCGTGATGTTAGATTCCATGTTGTGTGTGTGAGTGTGAGTGTGAGTGTGAGTGTGAGTGTGTGTAAGTGCTAGAGGCGCTTTGTGGGTGGCGGAGCTAAGGCGTGAGGGTGAAGGCGATGTGCGGCTTCGAGGGCGCGCGCGCGTTTCAGATAAGACGGTGATTAGAGCGATGATGATGATGAGTCTGCGTTCGTGTGTGTGTGTGTGTGTGTGTGTGTGTGTGTGTTGTGTGTTTTGTATAAATATGCGCGAGTGTGTGACAGTGTCAGCGTGAACGAGGAGCCGAGTCTACCTGTTGATAGGGCGCCTTGCGTTGACGGCTCTTGTGTGTCGCATGCCTGAAGATCAGGTGGCGTGTGTGTGTGTGTGTGTGTGAGTGTATCGTTTGTTTTGGTTTGTAACTGTGTTGCTAGTGGCTTGTGATTGTGTGTGTGTGTGTGTGAATGTGTTCTTTGTGTTTGTGTTTGTGTTTGCGGGTGAGCTTAGTTGTGATGGCGCCTATGTGACTCGAAGAAGTGTCAATTCTTCGGCCCGACCACGACGACGAGTGTGTGTGTGTGTGTGTGTGAACTTGTGTGTTGCGATGCGTCGTGTGTCGATGATTCGCGCGAGGCGGCAGTAAAGTGATCGGCCGAGGTAGTTAATTGCGCGATTCTGGGCGCGCTCGGTTGACGAGTCTTAATGACTGTGGCTCGCTCGAGCGAGAGCGCGCGAGCAGCGCGTGCCTTGGCTCTGGTGCGCCGCCGCCGCCGCCGCCGCCAGAGTTGAGAGCGCCGATTTGTCGCGCGCGCAGCCGGCGCCCTCGACGCGCCGCCAGTGCGCAGGCGCGCGCGCACGAGAACACATCCACCGCGCCCGTTGCTTATCCTCGTTGCGAATCTGCCGCAGCGGAACACTGGCGACACACACACACACACACACACACACACAGACACAGCCAAAGGCACAGCCAAACACACGCTCACAGACACACATCCAGACGCTGACGTCGTCGTGGTCGTGGTCGTGGTCGCGCGGCTGTCGAGCGGCGTCGCTTTCGCTGTCGCTCCGGCAACAGGCCCACGACGCCGCCGTCGGCCGGCTCTCGGCCACCACCGCTACCTCTCGGCCTGCGCCCAGACACTCGCGCGGCGCGTTTTTTATCGCCGCCGCCGCCGCCGCCGTGGCCGCGCCGCCGAGGGCCGCTCGATTGTCGCCCAGTCGACGGCCGCCCCATTGCACCGCCGACTTTATTGATTCCGATTGCACCCTCGGCTCTGTGTGCGACTCTCTCGCCGCCGCCGCGCTCGTATTGATCCACGCGCGTTGCGATCGATCTTCTGGCGCGCGCCCGGAGGAATGCGCCCGCCCGAGCGACCGACTCACTGACTGACTGACTGACTGACTGACTGGCCGACCGGCTGACTGCAGACCTCCGCCGGCCCAGAGGTCACTCGCACGCAGCATGCAAATTGCTCGCCTCCGAGTTCAAGTGCACGACCCGCGCGCTCGCTCGCTCGCGGATCCATCGGCGCAGGCCACCAGCACCAGGGCCACGACCACGAGCAAACACGCCGATCGCCGATCGCCAGAGCTACCTGGCGCCTAATTAAATATTGATCGCGCGCACGCTAATGAACAGAGAGACGAGCGGCGCCTCGCAGTGACAGTGGTGCCGAAGCAGTGGAGTCGGTGCTTCCGCAGCGCCGGCCAGCGGCGGTTGCATTGACCGAGGCGGTCGGGCGGTGGGTCGGCCGAAAGGCCATCAAGCGGATCGATTCATCCGTCCGTTTGAGGGGCGAGCGTGAGAACGTGCAAACAGAAGCGAGCGCCACTTCTGGCCGGCGGCCTTTTGTGTGCGAGTGTGTGCGCGCGCGGCCGCAAATCGGTCGTCGGTGAGGCCCGCCGACGGCCGTGGCGGCGCGCTCCATTAGCAAGTCGGCCGGCGGCCAATTGTTGCATTGCACATTCATCCTTGGCCCCGCGCGCGCACCACACACACAGGCACACACACACACCACACACACACATTCACATGGACACACCGCGGGCGGCCGAACCCTAAACGCTAAGCCGCCGCCGCGGGAGAGCCGAGCGCCCCGGTGCGCGCGATCTCGAATCTCAATCTCGATCTCTCGGGGCCGGCCGGGCGCCGCATCAGTCGCAGCGCGTGCCCATTCGTGCGCGTAAGTGCGCGCGCGCCGCCCGATCCGGACCGGGCCGCCTGAATCGAGCGGCCGGCCTCATCCGGCCCACGACAAGGCGATAAAAATGACGACGCGGCGGCGCGGGCGAGCTCTTTGCACGCACGACTTTATCACTGGCACGCAGGCGCGCGAGTCGGTGGCGCAACAGGAACGCGGCGGCGGCGGCTGGCAACTTGTTGCGCTCGCGCCCGCGCGACCAGCGGGCGGTTATTGCGCGCTCGAGGCGCTTATCCGGCCAGGCGCTCGCTTTAGTCGGCGAGAAAATGAATAAAATCTCGACGCGCCGCGCTCACGGGCTCCAGTGGGCCTGGCCGGCGGCGGCTGGCGGCGGCGGCGGCGGCGACGGGGCGGCGCGTCCACGACGACGACGACCACGCTGACGAGGTCGGCCAACAACGGCCGCCCGAGGAGCTTTCCTTTTATTCCTCGGGCCGCCGCCGCCGCCGCAACAACGGAGCCGTGAAGACGAATTACGCGCTCGCTCGCCTGGGAACGGCCGAGCGCTCGCTCATGGCGCGCAGGAAGGAAGCTGGAAGGAAACTGGAAGAGGAGGAGGAGGAGCCTCGTGGGATCCGCCGTCGAGAGGGCGACGCGGCAGAAGGCGCCCGCCACGCAGGAGGCGAGGCCCGGGCCGAGCGGTGCGGCCCGAAGCTCATTGAGCGGCCGGCCGGGCCGAGTGGCCAGTGGTCAGCGGCCAGTGAAAGTGGCGCCAGTGGGGCGAGTTGCGAAACACTAAAGGTGAGCGAGCCTCCGCCAGCACAAAGGAACTGGCCCGAGCTTGCGTCAGCGCAGCGCCAGAGCGGCCAGTCTCCTCCCACTTGGGCCTCGGCGCACCGGACCAATTGAGCGAGTGCGTGCGCGCGAGTTCGAGTGCGCGCGGCGCGACATTGCCGTCGGCCAAGGAGCCCAGAGTTCGGCTCGGCCTCGAGCGCTCGTCGAGGTGGCGACCAAATTGGACTCGCGCCGGCCCGAGCCGGGCGGATGCGGCGCGGCCGTGGCCGTGGCCGTGGCCGTGGTCGTGGTCGTCGTGGTCGTCGTCTAATAATGATAATGATGACCAATTGCGCTACCGCGCGCGCCGCCGCCGCCGGCGGGAGGAAGCGCGTCGAGCGCGTGGCCGGCGCCAGGTGAGCGGGCCGGTCTTCCGTCGGGTGTTACGTGTGCGCGGCCGCCTCCAGAGGCACGGCCGGCCGGCTGGCGCGAGAACAACGCCCGCCGAGGAGCGCAGGCGCGAGCCCGGGCCCGGCGGGCGGGCGGGCGGCGCCGTCGTGAATCAGGTGAGTGGCCGAGAGGCGCTGTTGCGCGAGCGACCCACTGGGCCGAGCGCCGGCCCGCGCGAACTCCGGCGCCTCACCAACGGCCGTCGGTCGAGATTTGGGCCCCGCGCCAGCCCGCCGCCGCCGCGCACGGGAAATGAATTGTGAATCGGGCGCGGGCGCACGACTTGTCCGCGGCGCTCGCGCCCTAAATGATAGATTCGGCTCACGAGTCAAGTGCGTCGACTCGGGCGCGCGCCAACTCGTGGCCGAGTCGGTGCGCCCAATCAATTCTGCCGCCGCCGCCGTGCTGTCGATGGCGCCGACTACTGGCCGCCAGTATTGTCTGCCCACTCGACTCGAGCCCATCGCCAAACGAACCAATCGCGGGCCGCTTAACGCCGCGCTCACGCTCGCGGCCACTTCTCCGGCCGGCCCACTTGATGATCTCGTCGGCGGGAACAATTTATTTGCGCGATCATTACGGCGGCGGCGGCGGCGGCGGCAGATACGAGCGCGAAATTGCAGGCGCGAGTGGGCCGCGCTGACCCCAGTGATTCTTGCGCAAACTGCGCTCACTCGCTTGCGTAATTACTCGGCCCAAGTCGAGCGCGACTCGAGGGGGCTCTTCATGGGAGTGGGCGCGCGATCGATGCGATTTGTCGCCCGCGCTCTCGATGGCGAGCGCGCGCGCCGGCCGGCGCCCAGTGCACAGGTGCCGCCGAGACAATGCTCGGCTTCCGCGGCCATCGAAAGTAGCGTCGCGTGTGCGCGCTCGTCTCGAATCTGTGGCGCCGATGCGGGCGCGCCACGGCCACATCCTTTCGAGTGGCCTCGTTGGCCGGCGTCCACGGCCACTCAGTCGGGCGGCAGTGACGAGCGCCGCTCGGCGACGGCAAGCAAGTTTCAAGTTTCCCGCGAGCGGCGCCAATTGCGTGTCTGTGCGACATTCTCGCCGGCGAGTGGGCGAAATTGGCCACTTTCGGCCGACTTGAGTTGCTGGCTGGCCGGCTGGCTGTCCGCTGGTCTGGCTGGCTGGCCTGGCTGGCTGGCTGGCTCGCCACGGCTACTTCGGGCCCGGTCGCCATAGGCCGCCGCTCGGAGCGAGCCATTGATGATAATTTTGGAAAGTTGTAAAGCGGCGTCGGAACAGTTGCGGCGGCGTCGTCGTCGCCGCCGCCGCCGCCGCCGCCGCTCAAGCGGATCGGCGCCGCGACGTCCGCGCGGCCCGGGGACAACTTTTCATTTCGTGCGCGCACTCGACCTGTTGCAGGCGCGCCGGTGAGTGGCCGGCGGCGTGATGTATGCCGGCCGAGTTGCGTCACCGGCGCCAGGAGTCAAGGCGACGCCGAGGAGAACTTGAAACTCGACGCCGCGCAGTTGACAGTTTGGAGCTGCGAGCGCGCCGAGTGCGCACAGGCGGCGCCGGCCGTGCGTAGAGGAGGAAAGAGTTTAAGTGGAGCACGAACGGCGCTGAGATCGAGTTTCTTGCTGCAGCGGCTCGCCGCTGGCTCGCACACGCACAAGCACTGCCAAACAATGCCCCACCTGGAAACACTGCGACACATTCCGATTGTTCGTCGCGGTCATGGCCCACGGCGGCGGATGGAGAGCGCAACACTTGGCCGGCGCCGTCGTCGAGCGCGCCGCTGATTGGCCATCGATCGATTGTGTGTCGGGCGTCCGCCCGCGCCACAATGGAGCGCGGCGCTGTTTGTCCGGCGACGACGGACACCTGACGACGAAAGTGAGCGCACCTTTCTCCCAGCCGCCGAGTCGGCGCTTTTTCGGCCGCACACGCAAAGCCGAGCGCGCACTGGCCGCGCACGCGCGCTCGCAAGCCTCACTTGGTCACGGTGTCACTCTCGCGGCGACGCGCTCGCCTAGACACAGCCGCCGGCCGAGAAATCGGGTCAGGCGGCGCTGGAAGAAAGGCGCCCGCGACATCGGCGAAAGGATGCGGACGGCGAACAATATTGGTCACTGTCTGACTGTGGCGGCGGCGGCGTTGTCACCGCGCACCACTTGAGAGCGCACACACCTACACCTGTTGCGCACTCGTTTCTCATTTGCGCGCCCAGTCGCTCGGCCGCCCGCCCGCTCGCTTCTTTGCCCCGCCGCCCGGCCGCCCGGCCGCCCGCTCGCCGCCGAGTGCCACTGGCCGGCGGCTGCAAATGCACGCGCCCGCTCATTTGTCGGCCTCCCGCCCGGCCGCCCGACACTGAAAACAAAACCGAGTCGCCGCGCCACTCCGGCGGTGGTCGTCCGGCCGAGCGGACTGCTCGCCGACTCGCCGACTGTCCCGAGCGAGCGCGCCGAAGAAAGTGGGCGCTCGGCCGCTCGTCGCACTCGTCCGCCGGCGCGGTGACATACTCGACTCGGCGGCGCTTCAGTTTCACCTGCGCCTAGTCGAGAAAGTTGGTCACTCGGCCGGCGACTGTCGCGAGCGTCTCGTCGCCGCCGCCGCCGCCGGTTGCGCAATTGCCGCAAATCAAGTTTAAGTGGCCGAGTCGTCGTCGGCGGCGGCGGCGGCGGCGGCCAACGAGCGGCTGCGAGGCCAGCTCGAGTTTATCGGTCGTGGCGACGTCGAGTGCACAGGGTTGAAGGTTTCAAGGCGACACCTGTCCGAGGGCAAGCGACGCTAGCGCGACCAATGATGGGCGCCAGACGGCGTCTGGTCGAGTGGAAGGTAATGGGCAGCTGCTTGTGGCGGGCGGGCAGGCGAGCACGTGCATTGGCGAGAAAAAAACACAGCCCGGTCCGAGATTCGAACTCGGATTACTGGATTCAAAGTCCAGGGTGATAACCATTACACTAACCAGGCGCAAACAGTTTAGTCGGTACAAGTCAGACTGCTCCAAATCCCTTCCCACTTTGACACCCCGACTCGGGGCCAATTAGCCGCCAGGGGGGATCCTCTCTTCGAGCTTGGCCAGCGCGTTCAGGCTGACTGGCGGCGCCCAGCTGTCTGTCTGCGCCCATGGCAGGCGCGTCTGTTGGATCGCAAACTCGATGTACCTGTGCGATCGGGGCGCATTGTTGGCCGCGCAGGGGTGAGTGTGCTCTGTGGCTGGCGTCGGGGCTCATCATGTGAATGGTGATGATTTTTTGGCGCCAATGAATGAGCGATATCGTGTGGCGCGTGTGCTCGACTGGCGCGTGGCCTAGGCATGCGCCATAGGGGCGGTGCAGAGGCGCATTCCGGAGTGGAAGAATTTGGCTGGCAACTCTTTGCTCTCGCGGGCTCGCAGAGTGCCAGCCACGGGGGCCCCGGGCGGCGACGCACTGCGTCCGCCACGACGACAGTGACGCGCGCCGTGAGGGTCGCCCGAGCTCACCGATGGCGCGCAGGAGTTGTTGTTGTTGTTGTTGTTGTTGTGGATGTTGTGGACCGGATTAGAAGCTCAGGCCCGAACAAAGTGCTCGCGTGGCTGCAGTTTGCGGCCGAGCACTGTTTGCGTTGCGGCGGCGGCGGCGGCGCCACTGCGACCGTTGGGGCGTTTCGAATCGGCTCGCCGAGATGCTCGCGCGTGTGCCCACTGGCGGCGACGACGACGACGACGACGACGACGACGACGACGACGAATAAGACTGAGACTAGTGGAGGGCGCCGACAGTGTGACAGTGTTGGTGTTGTTGACGTTGACGTGGGCGCGGCCTGCCAGTGGAGGAGCGCTGATACGGTTGACGCAAGCGAGCGCGCGCAAGGTGAAGCTGAAGGTGAGCCTGCGCACGATAATTGACGGCCAGCGCGGAGGCGCAAGAGCGCGCGAGCGAGCATCTCGGCCGGCCGGGCCAAGCGGAGCTGCGTCAAGATCGCGCGGCTCTTGGCACGGAATATGCTTTTCGCCACAGCGCTCGGACGCGGCCCGCTGCGCTCGGCTGCGTCGCGGGCCTGTCGTCGGCGGGACCCAAAGAGTTCCTCCTCTTCGTCGGCGGCGGCGGCGGCGTCGTCGTTGTCTCTAATCATAATTTTTGACACATTAAATGCGTCAGCCTTTGTTCGGCGACGCCGCGGCGGCCAATTTTAATGAGCTGCGCTGAGCGCGAGACTCGGGCGCGGGTCGCCGGCTAGCGGGACGCCTCGAGGATGCGC
Source organism: Boswellia sacra (assembly GCA_013180625.2). Lineage (NCBI taxonomy): Eukaryota > Viridiplantae > Streptophyta > Magnoliopsida > Sapindales > Burseraceae > Boswellia > Boswellia sacra. The sequence continues at coordinate 19,941 of SNVD02008020.1, read as the reverse complement.
CGCGCCGCCGCCGCCGCCACGGCCAAGTCGCCGGCCGGCTCCTCTACCTCGGCGACGCTCGAGTCGAGCCGCAGCCAGCGGCGACGAGCGACGACGACGACGACGACGACGGCGGTGTCGGCTGTAATTCGATAAATGGTTAGTATGTCACACACGGCGTCGGCTGGAAGTGGTCTGGCGACGCCGCCGCCGCCGCCGCCAGGTAAGCCACTCGAGCGCTCAAGAGCGCGCGGCCGAGCGCGCGCTTGAGCAAAGAGCAGATTAGTGTCCGTTATTGGCGTCCGCTCGGCTGGGCCATTAACGAGCCCACGGCGAGACGTCGCCTGTGTCGCCCGTCGCCCGTCGCCCTTCGCCCGCCGCCTGTTGGTCGGCGGCCGAGTGTCAAGCTGGCGGCTCGTGTGCGCTAACTACCGTCGAAGACGAGCGACACCGACCGACGAGACCGAGCCGACCAGCACTATTTATGGCAACCCGACCGAGACCTCCTTTCGCTCCCGCCCGCCGCTCGTTCATATTTCGCGTCGCTCATTAGGCGACAGTCGGCTGGCCGGGCGGCCGGCGAACGAGACGAAACGGCGGCGGCGACCACGACGACTGGAGAGATACTAATTTTGATGATTGAGACACTCTCGTGCGCGCGCGCGACACACAAACGGCGGCCGCACTTCGGCCGATAAAGAGATGAGCTCAGCGTCGCTCACCTGTCGGCGGCACGGCCGCGACCAGATCCAGCTCGAAACATTATGCAAGCGCGCGGGCGCGCGCTGGCCCAGTTTCGCGCTGCGCCGCCTCGGCCGCGGCGAGAGTTTACCCGCAATAATTTGTCGCCGCCGGTCCAATCCTTTCTTCTTGGCCGCCTTGCTACTTGGCCGCCAATTGCGTCGCGGCTCAGACGGCCGTCGTCACGCCGACCGAGGCGGCGGATTACTGCGAGCCGGGGGCGAGTGTTGAACTTGATTGCGGGCCGGCGATAGTGAGCGGCCGGGCGCGCGCGCGCCAGACGCACCGCGACCACTGGGACGAGATTATCGCCAATCCGAATGTCAACCGATCGAGGGCTCGAGATACGGGCGGCGCGCCACAGCGCCACCGCTCGGCCGGCCCGATAAGCCGCGCTAATTGAGTGTCACCCTCGAGTGGCCGGGCGCGGCCGCCGCTCGAGCGCCGCCCGGGGAGGCCCAGCGCGCGAGTGGGGCGGCCTCTTTGTGCGCGCTGACCGCCGCTTGCCCACTACAAAGGGACCGCAACAAGTGTGTGCCTTGTTCCAGTTGGCACTCGGCGCCGGCGTCATAAAGCCAACGGCGCCTCTCTTTGGTCTCTCGGATTAGCAGGCTCGCTGCACACGCGCACCTCCAGCACAGCCAAGGCCAAGACGACGACACGACAACGACAACGACAACGACCACGACGACGGCGACGACGACGACGACGACGCTCGGCAACAAAATTAGCCACCCGCCGACGGGAAACATTTCTACTTTGGGCGACGGCACGCGCGCGCCCGGCCGGCCGCCCCCAGCGGCCGAGCGATCAAACGGCTCGATCTGGCTGGCGCTCAAGTTCATCGACCTGGCGCGTGCGGCGCGCAATAAACGCGCGCGCGCGGCGGAAGATCCGAGCGGCCGGCTACCTGTCGCTTGCGCGCACGAGCGCGCCCACCGGCGGCTGGCGCGCGTCGATCGGCGCCAACCAAAGCGCGCGCGTGCGTTGTTATTCTGGGCCGCCAGCGCCAGCCCGTCCGGCCGGCCGGCGGCGGTGGCGCGCACTTTTCCTCGTCGACGTCCGCCGCTCGCGGTCAGCGTCGCCGGCCAGCTCGGCGACGACGACGACGACGACGACGACAACTGAGAAGGGAAGCCAAGACAGTGGGCGCGAGCGGGCGCTCATGAGCGCAATCGAAAGAGCCACAACGACGACCACGCCAACGAGAACAAAGAATGCGACCGGCTGGGCGGATGCACGCGAGCCACTCGCAGGCGCGCATTCGTGCGCACTGGCGGCGCCCGGCTGTCCGCCCGTTGGCGACTCCTTTTGAGACGCTCTCTCTCTCTCTCTCTCTCTCTCTCTCTCCCTTGCGCTCGCTCGTTTTCGCACGTGCAAATGCAGGCGCGCCGTTCTCGTCGCGAGTGTCTTATTTTGAGTTTAGATTGGCGAGCTGGCGCGCCCGGCGGCCGACTCGTGCGCGCGCTATTTCCAGCCCGCACACAAACTTCATTAGCGCTCGCGACGGCTTCCTCGCCGCTCGTGCAGGCGCGCTCGCTGGACACCGTCGACAGGTATAAATAACCAGCGGCGCCGGCGGGGCGGAAAGGCCGGCCCGAGTGGTGGTGGTCGTCTATCAGTCGTGTGAGCTGACCTATTGAGCAACAAGACGGGCGGCGGCGGCGCGCGCGGCGAGCGCAACAAAGACGCGCTCGCCGCCGCCTGCAAAAGGCAGCGCCCCCAGCTGGGCGTTGGTGGCGATGTGCGCGAGTGGGCGCACGTCGTCGTGTGCGAAGCGGCGCCCGCCGCGTGTGGCCGCCTTATTAATTGATCCGGGCCGTCTGGCTCATGAATGCAACTTTCTATTCTTGCCCTTCGTCGTCGTGGTCGTCGTTGTTGGCGCCACCGCCGCCGGTCAAGCGGCGCCTACGTCGCCATCGATCTCGCCGGCCGTCGATTAGCGCCGACCGCCGCGCGCTGGCCGTGCACCAGATTAGCGTCGGCCGGCGGCGAGCTCGCGAGTCGCGAAACTGTCGATCGGTCGCCGCGGCCGTTGTCTGACGGCGGATTATTGATAAGCAGCGCAGACGAGCGCGCGCGCACGCCCCTGTGCGTGTTCGCGCCGCCCACAGTCAAGCGGCAACTCTTTTTGGCTCGAGTCGCGCGGGCGCGGCGGCGGCGGCGGCGCGTGTGTGCCAAGCGAGTCGGCTGGTCGCCGCGCCTAAGCCGCGCGGCCGCACGCGCGCGCCGCCCAAGCGAAGGCTCTGGCCAGCGCGCAGAAACAGAGACACGCGCGCGGCCGGCCAAGTTCAACGACCCAAGACGCCGCCGGCCCGGGTCGGCTCGTGCACAATGGCCAACTCGAGCTGGGCGCGCACCTGACGCGCCCGCCGCTCGGCCGGCCCGAGAGGGTTGACGCTGGCGAGCGGCCAGCCGACCCGCGCGAACATGGCCACAGCTCAGCTCGAGCGTGTCCTGCTGGCTGCCCGCCCGCCCGCCGCGCTCGCTCGCTCACACGGGGGACCCGCTCGACGAGGCCCGACAACGCGAGGGGGCGGGCCGGCGGGTGTCACCTGCGGCCGCCGAGTTGGGCGCCGGCCGGGCGGTGTGGCTGTGGCCGTGGCAGTGGCCGTGGCCGGCGAGAAGTGGAGTCCATTTGCGAGTCGGCTCGACTTTCATCCGCATTCTTGGACACAATCGCGGCCGGCGCAGCTGACGCGCCGCCGACCAGCGTGTCATTTGCATGCGTTCGAGCGACGGCGGCGGCGGCGGCGGCGGCGGCGGCCACGAAGATCCGCCGCTGTGCGGGCCTCATTTTTGACAAAAAAGCGGCCGCGCGCAAGTGAAAGCGCGCGCGGCCCTCGTCGAGCGGCCCCAACTCTCACGGCCTCGCGTGCGTTTTGTGTGCGTGGGGTGTGCACATATTTAACCTCCGCGCCTCTTGTGCGCTCTCGAGGCTGGCGAGCGTCGCACGAGCGCGGCCCACGACCACGACCACGACGACAACGAGCCACCGGCGCCGATGAGCGCCCGCCACGACGAGCACGACGAGCACGACGGGCCCGATGACGAGGATGCGCATGATGAGGCCGGCGCGGACAACTCGCGTCGGCCTCGTGATTGTGACTGCGGGCCCGGAGGCCGGCCCCTTGTCGCCGGGCCGCCGATGTCGCGCAGCTGGCGCGCTCGCGACGACTGCGACGACTGCGACGAGCACCACGACGCCAACGCGCCCGCAGCCCCGAGAGCGTGGGAACGTGCAAATCGGGGCCAGCACGCAACAGGCTGCCCCCGGCGAGCGGCCCACTTCCCCTCCGGCTCGCCCGGGCCCGCGCGGCCGCGGCGGACGAGGAAGAGGAACCGGAGCGCGCGCGCCCACGTTGAATGGGCCCGCGCCGGAGGTCACGGCTTCTCGGCCGCGCGCCGGCTCTGCGTGTGCAAGAATGTCGTCGTTGGTGCGGCGCTGTCGGTGGATCTGGCCGGTGTTCGTGGGACACAACACAACACAACACAACACAACACAACACTACACAACACAACACTACACTACACTACACTACACTACACTGCAACACTCAGCATTGGACGCACTCGCGCACATCAGTGAGTCGATTCGAGTGGGCCCACGACGACGACGACGACGACGCAAGCAGAGTGTCGCCCGGGCCGACCCGATTCATGAGCGCATTCTTGGCCGCGCGCTCGGGGCGCCGCCGAGCGCGGAATTCGGCGCAATTGTTCGCCGCGCGGCCGGCGTGAGACTTGGCTTCATCGCCACCCGAGGCCCAGTCGATGCGGGTGGATGCGACCCGCGAGCGAATCGATAATAAATTTGCCGGCCTCTCGATTATGATGGTGGCCGATTATTATGGAACTCGCTGACCAGACGCAGCGAGCGCCGCGAATGAGTCCGCGCGTGGGCGCCGCCGCAGAGCCACGCGCGGGGGCCGATCATCGGTAATTAATTGGGTCTCGCACACATTGCGCCACCCCCTCGGGACGCGCCATAAAACGGTTTACAACTACCGCGCAATCAGCGCACACACACACACACACACACACACAAGATGCGCCAAGGTAACGCGCGCCAGTTGACACTTGTTGATGCGGGCGGCGCGCCTCGAGCGGGCCGCCCCCGCCGCGGCGTTGCCATCGAGCCTCCGGGCGGCCACTCACGCAATCAGCCGCTCATTCAGCGCCGGCGAGTGAGTCACTCGTTCATCGAGTGATTGTGCGCTCGTTCGATGGGCGTGCTATTTTGGTTTTCTCTTGACGCGCGCGCCTCGGCCGGTGGTCGGCGGCGGCCTCTGGGCCGAGAGTTTGCCCAACGAGAGCGCCTGCCAGTGGCCACGGCGGCCACTCGTTGCGCGCGCCCCCCGCGAAAGCAGCCGAAAAAATCTCCACTCGCTCTCGCTGACTTTGCCGTCTGGCAAACACCCGCGAGCCGCCGCAGTTGCGGAATCGAGTTGACCTTTTATTGCAAGCTGCACTCTTTCACCTCCAGCGGGCGTCGCCTCGGCGCCGTCGTCGTTGGCGACGAGCCGCCACTCCGAACGTCCGTCTGGCGCGTGTGGAAGTCAGCCAGTCGGCGAGCGGACCGATAGCGTCAGCTGGGTCACGAGCGCGCCCCGGCGCCCGTTTGCGGTCTGCAGCCGTCGCCAAAAATTCATTGATGAGTTCGCGCCACAGTTTGCACGCCACGAACGCGCCCTCGTGGGCCACGGCCCCAAACTCTAGTGTGGTGAGCCCGCGGGGGCGCAGTACAGTCGCGACAATTGCGCCAGACTAGCGGACAGACAGAGAGCAGTTGTAAAAGCAGTTGTAAAATTTTCTACCCTACCAGACAAAGGCCACGCGCGTCCCACTCGAGCCACTCAACCGCAAGCGGAAATGCGAGCGCATGCCGCACGCACTCACGCCACACCAGAGCACACGAGGCGCGACGTTCCGATGCACCAATGGCACTACGACTCGCAGATAGCCAGCCCTCCGCTTGTCTGACCGCTGATTGCAGTGGTACCGCTCAGCCGCCGAGCAGACGGGCCTTGTGACACGCGCCAGGTGAGTGGGCGCCGGATGCGGACCGCTGTAAGCTCAATCGAGCGGATTGCTCGGCCCGCTCACAATGTGGCCGCCTCAACTCCACCAATTCGACCACCACCACCACCACCACAACCAGCTGTAATCCTGCATCTCTTGGATTCACTCCAACTCAATGCATGGCGTAGCTTACCTGAGAGGAACTCGGATAACACCCATCTGATTGACTGTGTGCCGCTTTGGTGTGTGTGCGTGCGCGAAAAAAATGTGCTCACGTCCAGACTCGAACTGGAAACCCTCGCATTGCTCAGGCAAGTACTGCTTCATAAGTACGATGCGCTACCGATTGCGCCACGCGAGCCGCTGTTCTCTACAATGTGATTTGTCTCAAAAAGAAATCTACTTGTTTGGGCCAACTCGCTACAGACACGTTCCACACACGTGACACCTCTTTATGGACCACTTTCACGGGCGCTTTCGCCATTATCACTTTCTATCCATTCTTTTATCGCTTCTCGACTACTCTCCCCCAATGCACTCAAACAAACTCCTCACTTAATCTGCTTATACGCCACCTGTCTGCATGTCATAACCTGGCCACTTGATGACGCATTCCAACATGGACACCATCGATCAAGACCGATCGCTTGATCCGCAAGAGGCGCTGAAACATATTGAGACAATTATCGGAGCCGCTGCTACCGCAATCATAGGAAATCCCGAGTTCAATCTCAACAAACTCAAGGATCTGCTCACTTGCATGAACAAGATCGAGCTGGGCCCATTCAACGCGAAAGACCACAAGAACACGGTCCTCGGTCTCCACAGACTCATAGCCAAGGCCACCACCAAGATCTTCGAAGACATCATACCCAGCTACAGGATCAAGCAGAACCAAGCCGACGAGCAGGAGAGAACGAAACTCAGCAAGGATGTCATCAGACTCAGACAGTACGAGAGAAACTTCAGCTCTGTCTACAAAAACTTCTATCTCGATTACCTCAAGCGCATGTTGGATTGTGTCAAAAACAAACCCGCCTCCACTTTCTACACGCATCTCATCCAAACTACCCCACAAGACCGTGAGCTACTGGCTGAGACAGCCGTCCAATGCTTCGGCCAATTATTGGTTGCCCATCCACACTTCAACTTTCGTGATCAAATCATCTCCAATTTGGTGGAGTACAATGCCCAGACGAAGCATAGACAGTGTGCACTAACGGCCCACTTATACCTTAGTCAGGCCTTGAGGAATGATAAGTTGGGCGAAGTATCGCTTGAGGTAACTTCTGTGATCTGTGAATTAGCGAAGAAACGTAAACTAAGTGTTTCCGCATCACTATTCAAGACTCTACTCTATCTCAAGCTAATTGATGTTAAGACAGCCGTTGAAGAAGAGAAAGCTAAACGAGTTGCTGACAAGCAACGCTTAGCGGCCCTCAAGAAGAAACAATCTAGGAAGGAGCGGAAGCGAGATAAGAAGATGAAAAAACTCAAAAACGAGCTACTCGAAACAGAGGCACACATAACGAAAGATCAGAAACTCAAGTACCACAAGCAGATACTGAGTAAACTATTTGTAACCTATTTCAGGCTCCTCAAGTATCACGAAGAACTCGATGGTGAGAAACGTGAAACCAAAAAATTTGTCAAGCTCCTGCCGCCTGTTCTTGAAGGCGTCTCAAAGTTTGCTCATTTAATTGATGTGAGCATCTGTAACGACATATTTCCGCTCATCAGTAGATTATTAGAGAATCGTAATGTCACTACAAACTGTAAATTGCACTGTTTAAGCACTGTATTTATCATGTACAAATCTCTGGAATCCGAGCTAGGCAAGGTGGACCCAGAAAACTTCTACAAACATTTCTACATCATCTTGACAAATATCAATGCTTTTGAGATCAAACCGGAAGAGTTCAAGAGCTTGATCAATTGTATTCACCTCATGCTCATTAAGAGGGCGAAGCAGGTGAACAACAAAAGATACTGCGCATTCGTTAGACGCCTGTTGATACTTAGCTTGAATTTGCATCAAGAGTTTGTTACACCTTTGCTAGAGACAGTAAGAATCATGTTCTTACAAAGACCAAGTATTTCCGCGCTGTTGGACAGTGGTAATTGCTCCGACTTTGGCTCTGGTCAATTTGACATAGAAGTTGAAGATCCTGAGTACAGTCATGCCGACTCGTCTGTCGCTTGGGAATTGCATGTGCTTAGAAATCACAACGATAACGCCATACGGGAGTTTTCACAGAAAGTCCATGTGCATTGATAAAGAATGATAGATAACGCAACCAAAACCTTTGAATGGCTTATTACCTCCCTTTATTGATATGAACATCGTGTCTCTGAATGTCAAATCTGGTGATTTTGCCGATCTCTTATTAACTCAATCTCTAGACATTGCCTTAAGTGTTCTGGGATCCTTGATGCTGCATCGTCCGCTTGGGTACCATTGCTGTTGCAAGCCGAATGAGAAGGTTGTTCTGGTACAGCGTCTCTCGAGCCAATCTTCGTTTATGTGACTGACGACGTGTTTCCGCATGATTTCAATGTCTCGCATTGGTCCAAGGCCGACAAGTCTATTGCAGATGGGGCAAACTTTGCAGTTGTGCACCTTACTCATATGGTTAAGCCAACCTGAGATGTCTGATGGGGGGCACGCTTTGGGCTCTAAGCAGTAGGCGCAAGGAATCGCTATGTAGATCTGGTCAGACTTGGAAACTATCTGATGCATCAGATCAGACAGATGGCTTGGATTACACGGGTTTGAGTTTTCTTCAATCAAGCCTATCGGTTTACAGTTGAAGTTTTCTGGACGCATCCAGAATGGCTGATATGCTTGACCTGATGGAGTGTCTGGGCTCAGCTGTTGCATGTTATAGAAGGGGTTTTTGGCACAGTTGGAGGTAATTGCCATCAAGGGGTTCGAGGTTCTTTGCGTGTGGCTTGGACTTGATACAGTGCCAATAATCTTTCCTTCACTAGCCTTAGTATCCGTATTCTTCCGGGCCTCATTCAAATCGAGGTTCTGAGTTCCGGTGGAGCTGTCAGCACTCATCGATTGTTTGACTTGTCTGCTCTCTTGGACGCATTCGGGCTGCTTCTTTGGTGGATTTGACGTGTCATTGCTATTCTGGTTAGGCGCTGGTAAGAAAACAAAGTCATTCTCACAATTGGCCTCTTCAAAGCTCGAGCGTTCCTCGCTTGAACTGAGCGTAACCAGGAGCTTGGCCCCGTTAGGGTACTGAAAATTCAAGTCGACTTTTTGGCTCATGAAGAATTTCGCCTCGTCCACTTGATCATAGTCGGCAAGATCAACGTCCATCTCTTGCTATTTGTGTTCAGCTCTATATTAGTAATAATTTTTATTATTCAACACTCTATGTTTGCCTGCTCAACACGAATGCATACTCTCAGACGTGGAAATTTAGCTCACTCTTTGGATGGATGTTGTCGGCGCTCTGACTCATATGCTATGTCTAGAGTGAACAGTTGGTCATCATCAATGCAAAACTGTCCTGTTTTGCTTACTTGTCGAGAGGCTTTGTGGACGTCTACTATCTACAGTAAGAGCGAAACCAAAACAATAACTAGATCAGTGATTGCTGTCCGCGCCGTACTCTCAAGGCTTTAGTGGAAGTTTCGGCAGTGATGGCTGCAGTATTAGTGATTGCTACAACACTTCTCCCTTGGCTGGGCGACGCAAACCTCCACGAGGAGCGTAGGCCAGCCAGTAGAGGCACTAGGGCGACTGATCAGAGATCTCTCTGAGCAAGCATCGTGGCCTGGCGCGGGATCTCAACAACAACGATAGCGTGCTCGACAACAACATCCAGAAGCGAGGCGGCGCATAAGAGACTACCATAGATCACGAGCTCCGCGCAAAGCGACAAATGCGCTGTCGCTTTGCTGCTGGCGGGGGCGCTCAGCTTATCAAGATGTCGGAGATCTATCCAGCGGACTCATGCACCTGAACAAGAACTCGGATTTGACTTGACACTACACAAGTGTTAAGGCCTTCCCGGCGTTGATTTGGTAGTCTTGGGACAGGAGAATTGTCTTCTGCATTTGATGATGGGACTGCTGCCGTCGTATGTATGTCGTTGGCTCGTTGGCAGCCCAAATATTTGTGCACGCCGGATTGACAGTCTAGTCAGTCTGAGTAAGCATAGTATTTCTGTCTGAAGACAATGATACGAGCGTCATCGTATTGGACAGATCTTGGGTCGAAGTCCCGTGTGCCTCGGGTTGGCAGTGGGCCCGCCAATTAGCGTCAACGTTGTAGCATCTCATCGACTGGAATCAGAGTATCTAAGTTGAAGTCAGATGCAGGTTGTCAATTGATCTAATCCAATGAAATGGACGTAAGAAGCTGGTCACCCTTGGGGAGCGCAACAAGCGTCCCAGTTCAGAGAGAGTGGTCGAATGTACGCGACCGTCTTGCTGACGCTTGTTTGTCTGCCGCTCATGGCGCGCGTTTATGGCGCGCACCCCAGACAAGCACGTGGATGCGTGCGTCAGTGCGGCTGTGTCGCGAACACGCACAAGGCCGGTTATCGAGCCTGACAAGCTGGTGGAAGAACGTTGGCCCAAAACCTGTAAACAATTCACTACCGAACTTTCGAACGTTCCCTCCGAATTTGGGTGCAGAGGTTGAAAAGTCAGCCACACTCTTCGGTAAGAGTCACAATCCTGATTGACTTCCATCTGTGATGATCATTATTTGATGGCGACCATGTGGATGCCCGTGACGGAGACCAGCACCAAGTCAAGTCCAGACAATCCGGTCAATGTGATCACCTCGACTGTTGCCAACACAACCACCAACCCGACCACCGTTAATGTGACCAACACCAATGGTTTCAAGGACAAGTTCCGATCCATGAAGAAGAAGCTCAAAGATATTCTATTTGAGAATGAATCTCTTGAGGACGAACTGAAACAGCTCAAGCGAGAACTGCTCGGTATCTATCGCGACAAGGAAGCGCTCCTGGGCACCATTCGTCAGTTCGAAGAATGTCCAGACTCATCTGGTTCAGATACGGACGAAACCGATAGTGGTTTCCCTCAGCAACTTAAAAACTGCACAGATGCCAGGGTGAACAATGCATCCAACAACGGTGTAGCTGAAGATGGCACCCAACACATTCAGATACATCAATTGACTGCTCACTACCAGCAGCAGCCAGTTTCTCAACAGCTCCAAACAAATTTGCCTGTCCACCAGCATAGAAACCCTCAGATACTACAGCAGCAACAGCACCATCAACAACAGCAACAACAAATTCAACAGCAATCTGTGACACAACCTCAGCAGCCTACTCTTCAACAATCTCAACAACAACGACTACAACAATTACATCAGCGACCTTCGTCACAGCGACAACAACAACAACAACAACAACAGCAGCAGCAGCAGCAACAACAACAACAACAATCTCAACAACAACAACAGCCTCAACAACCACTAGCATCGCAACAACAACAGACACATTCAACGGACCATGGGTCCAGCGATGACTTTGATCAGAATATAGAGACTCGTAGAATTGATCAAACTGCTCTACTGATGCCAGACTGGGAATCTAGCGTACCCCACGAGCTGTTCGGCGCGGACTCAGCAATAAAATTCATGGCTGAGGACTGATTGAATTAATTTCAACTTTTTACACCATCCACAACCCAGCGGCAACTATGTGATCGTTAAGCTTCTAAATTGGACCGAAAACGGTCATCCCCATCACCGATCCAATTCAACTCATAAGGTCCTAGGCGTCTAGATAAAACAACCTAGTAGACCATCTCGACGTCACGCGACAGTGCTCCATATGAGTCCAGATACAATACTGCATCCACACACGAGCTAGCAAATAAAGCAGCTGAACGTCGAGCAGATGTGCTTGTCCAGCCGGTCCGGTAAAAGTACACTCCCTCCATGGACCACCGTAACTCCTTTACCCTAGCACAGCGACACAAACTGAATTTGCTGAACTGCCTACATATTGGGTGCTTGGTGCGCTTGCGCGTGCCCCAGCGCATAAGCCCGTTCGCGACTTTCGATGATGATGATGACGACTAACAGCAGTCGCCTCGTAGGCCAGACTCATGCGCGCGCAAGTCCGTGCGCCTCGAGTTATTTTAGAGCGCTCGCGACCATGGTTATGGCAAGAGTTGCGTCAGTGTGGCCGCAAGAACGTTAGAGAACAGGAGAAAGGGCGGAAATTCACTAGCGGCAGCTGTTCCGCAAAATTGTGTTAAGTGGCCGCATTCTGATCTAAGGCCGTAACAGACTTGTCGCCAGAACGAGTGAACATCGCGAGTCGAATCCTGAGTGACAGGGGCATTAGTGCCAACCCAGAAAGAACAAGAAACTCAACCTTGGCGCCGTCAAGCAGCGGCGACCACAAACGGTTGAAATCGTCGCGTGCAGTGCGGTCGAATCTGCCTTCAAAAAGTCAGCCTGTCCGCGTCCTCACCGGAGAAGGCGCCCCAAGCTGACGACGCTATCTTCAGTGTGCTGAATGGTGTTCACACAAGCGCCACTCAGACCGTAGAGAAGACGGAAGTTGTTCATGATAATTATCTCCATCGTTTTGTCCAGATGACACAAGATTGAAGGCACGCGTAAGCAGGCTGCGGGCGGCCTCAGTATAACTAGGAAGACGGAGCTCCGTCAGGGGTCTTTTCTACTGCCTCCATAGCCTTGGCATTACGCGTTGCTACCACGACCGCCTTGAGCATCACGAAGCAATAATAAGTCTAGAAGCCTAGATAATAGGAAATCTCCGAGTGATGACGAGATCTAGCGTTGATTGTTCGTCCCTAGACTCAGGCGCTCATGATTAATTCACTTCAGAGATGTATGGCCGCCAGGCACAAAGCCAACGGCCGGCTGGAACAAGCGGTCCACAGTTAAATCTAGCAATCGTTTATTTAATTTTGTTATACTTTAGGTGAAATAGTGAGTGAGAGAGGTGGAAAGCAGGAGGGAGGTGCAGGCCAACTAGAACGAAGGAAGGCAGCTCGACAAACTGAAGAATTGACGAGACGACTTCATATCACACACGCAAGATATGTGTATGGGCGAAGGCTGCGAGTCATCACATAGTTGTTCACACAGCGCTCTTTCTGTCTCCCCAGCCATGTTTTGTCTGCATTTATAATTGTCGCCTTCCTTGTGCAACAACATCAAATCCCTGCCAACTCGTGCGTGCGTCAACGATAAGTTCATCGTCTTTTCTTCATGCATACCATAGCCTCATGCAACAAAATCATACATTGGAGTGCTCGAAGATGAGACGCGCATTCTAATGCGTCTGCTCTTCGAAAAGCCATCAGCAGTCATTTAGGGTGAGCGGCCACAACAACGACTGAAAAAGCGATCAAGACTTCGAGGCAAGTCGCACGAAGAACACCACGACATCAGGCACGACAGTAGCCACAACCACAGTAACTCTAGGGCAGCACACGTAGAGTTTCGAAAAATCACTTTACTCAAGAGGTTACATCGTCGAGGGGCGGCCATAAGCGAGTTCGTGCGCACGCGCGAGTGAGCCAGCAATCAAGTGTCAAAAAATCAATTAATTGTGTGAGCGTTTATCTCAATCACGATTTGGCCTCCTTGAGAGCGAGTTAGTGAGAGAGTCTTTATCTAGATGATAGGATCAACCCTTCACTGGCCAAAAGCACGTCGTGTAGATGCAATTAAGCAAGCAGTCCGACAGAAGCCAATCAACAACCTCAGAAACCTTTGAAGCCACCGGCGATGCAAACATCATCAAGACTGGGAAGCGGGGCTACGTCAATCATACTACCAACGTCACGGATACCTGCGCCACTGGCAATATCGCGGCGAAAGGTAGACAAATGGCGACGTCGGAAGCGACGACCGGCTCACGGTCTCAAGTGCAAAATGTCGATGAATTCAACGATCTCAAGCAACAAAAGCAGCAGGTAGAATCGAGGGTTACAGGCAGTAAGAATCCGAGCCATCAGCAGCAGTTTACTTCCAGATCTCTACAAACCGGAGGTTGCGGAGCGAGCAAGAATGGGGCCAAGGTGGAGAATCCTGAGGCCAATCCAAAGTCGAGCGTAGGCAAGCAAGGCTCAAGTACCACCGCAACGCCTACAGCGACAAAGATTGACGCTGACTTGTTGAATGTAGCCAATGAAAACAGGGTGATCCTAAATGTGGGTGGTATCAGGCATGAAACCTACAAGACGACGCTCAAGAAGATTCCCGCCACCAGATTGTCTCGTTTGACCGAGGCACTGGCCAACTACGACCCACTGATGGGCGAATACTTTTTCGATCGCCACCCGGGCGTGTTCGGTCAAATACTCAACTACTATCGGACGGGCAAATTGCACTACCCTACAGATGTGTGCGGGCCTTTGTTCGAGGAAGAGCTTGAATTTTGGGGCCTCGACGCCAATCAGGTAGAACCATGTTGTTGGATGACGTACACTCAGCACAGGGACACCGAAGAGACACTAGCCGTCTTGGATAGACTGGATTTGGATACAGACAAACCAAGTGAAGAAGAAATAGCGCGTAAGTTTGGTTTCGAGGAAGATTACTCCAACAACACATTGTCTAAGTGGCAACGCTTGAAACCCAAGATGTGGTCCTTCTTCGACGAGCCTTACTCTTCAACAGGCGCCAAACTCATAGGTATTGTCTCTGTGTTCTTCATCTGCCTTTCAATTATGTCGTTTTGCCTTAAAACAGACCCCAACATGCGCGTACCCGTCATTCAGAACGTGACCATTCACTTGCCCAACAATCGAACCGACTGGTCGCTCGACAAGGTTGCCACAAACCCTCACGAGGCCTTCCAATTGATAGAGACTATTTGCAACATTTGGTTCACCTTTGAGTTGGCAATGCGTTTCATATCATGTCCATCTAAAGTCGAGTTCATGCGTTCCATTGTGAACGTAATCGACTTCACCGCCACGTTAAGCTTCTACATCGACTTACTACTACCCTCCATCTTACAGTCCTCTTGGTTCAACGGTGGCAGCGCCAACGGGCCTGGCGCTGGTCGTGCTCAGTTACAGCAAGCTAATACAGACATACTGGAGTTCTTTTCCATCATAAGAATCATGCGTCTCTTCAAACTAACTCGCCATTCGGCTGGTCTCAAGATACTCGTCCAAACTTTCAAAGCCTCCGCTGGTGAGCTGATGTTGCTCGTTTTCTTCTTATTGCTCGGCATTGTAATCTTTGCATCACTTATATACTATGCCGAACGCATTCAAACAAACCCGGACAACGATTTCAACTCAATTCCTCTCGGCCTCTGGTGGGCGCTCGTTACGATGACCACAGTAGGCTACGGCGATCTTATACCAAAAACCTACCTGGGTAAGTAGAATTTGCCCCTATTTGGGTTGTGGCTCTTGGGTGCATCGCTCCAAGACTTTAAGAGTTAGTTTAAAAATTTTCGCCTCATTTGGGCATCGAGGCCACTAGCACCAGCCGGCGGAATGCCGTCACTTAGACTGGTCGTTAGCTGTATGGCAATTCTATTTCGCAGCAAACCGCCGCGGACCTCATCTGGACACGAGCAGTCTTGTGCACCACAGTCAGGGACAGCGCGTTGATACGGTGAGATGTCGTGAGATTGCTCCCCCAACCACTAGTTATGGCCAATTTAAGAGCGTGAAAATTGCCGCTCGCGGCTGCATGGGTGACGTCAAAGGCAGACACACTATCCTACAGATTCCGTCAATTTATTTTCTGCCGACTAAAGCGCCAGGACCTTGCGCGTGAACGCTCTTGCGCGCTTGCTCAATAGCTCGCTTAACACTCACTTCTATTATTGTCGGCGCATCTTGGCCCAGGCGAAACTTACACAATAGCTGGTAGCCGGTAGCGCGCCAGCAACGGCGGAACTGCAACGCCTCCTCTCATATGTTGTCTGAGGCCTGCCAGGTTTGTGTTCTGGTTGTGCGATCTTGAGCGTGGTAGGCCGGCGAGTTCGGCCACGGCTACTAACTTGGCAGCCTTCCCGCTTGATTCATCGATGAAATGCAACTCCGACCTCGTCATCAGCACCCCCGCTGCCACGCGTTCGGCCTCAGTGACGTCGCCCATTAATAAGCATCCAGGCAGCACCAAGCCGCCGAGCTCCGCTATCTAATGGAGGGCTTCTGGCCGCAGTGGTGCGCGCACGCGACACGCCAAGCCACGAGAAGGTGGGGGCGGGCCCGCGGCGTTTGCGTCGGCGTGAAGGCACTGCATCATGAGCGCCTCGCAAATTGACTCGCTACTCATCCGCGGATCCCAAATTCTCTGAGCAACCCAGTAGGCGCGAGAATGGCAAAGGTGATTCCTTTCGTCGTCGGCCCGATCCAAAGCTGTGCATTGACCCGGGCAGTAGTCTCTTTGGTAACCCGCGAACGCGTGCCCATGCAGCGCTTTTATTTGATTGTGAGCACTGGTGAGGTTGAATTTCGTTGAGCTGTAATACTGTTTGTGCAACTCGAACAAAAAGCACCTTGGAGTTGCGATTCAACTATAGCTGGGGCTCGTTTGACGTTTAGCGGCCTATTTGGACATGTTGGCGCTCATTTGTAGATGGTGAGCCCGCTCTCGTTTCTCATAGGCCCTCATTACGTGGCGAAAAGGTGCCTGCGAGAACTAATGGGCACCCCGCGTTCGCGATGCCTGAGTGTGAGCGCACGCACAAGCTGGCACGCGCTGCGCATTGGAGCGCGTTCGCGATAGAATTATGAAAAAGAGTCGCCTCTGGCGGGCAACTGCGCCAGATAATACTGCCATCGCACGACCATTGCCGCCGCAAGAGCGCTTGTGGTAGTGGTTTTAGTGTTGGTAGCGCTGATCGTAGCGGGGGCGGCTTGAACCAAGACGAGGGTGACGACGACGACGATGAGATGAATTTGCATCGACGGACTGTTGAGGGCAGACTACTCGCCGCACAAAAGCCTACTCGACTGTCTCAATGAGGGGGCGCTAGATTGTGCTAGCATAGGGGGTGAGTTTGTTTACTTAGCAAAAAGCCAACGAGGCGAACTGGGCGTCCGCTCGAGACCACTACATCATCATTGCGATCATCATCATCATCATGGTTGTCCTCGACGGCGCCTAGGTTATGGCCAGCCTGAACAGTGTCAGCTGTGCGGTCCTTGTCGTGCTTTTGATCGTCATTCGCTGTTCCCCATCTTGACGTGAGTTCGGACAGATTATTTGCGCGCGCTAAGGCGCGCATACGGCCACTTGCACGAGCACGACGGCGTAACTTGACTGTCCAGAACGGTCGACGGGGTATGAGATGAACGAGGACCGAGGGCCTCTCATTCATCAATAACATCCACCAAACTTGCGTCGCTCATAGCTAACCACGAGGCAACGGGAGCTTAATGGCGGCCACCGCCCTCCAGCCTTGAGTCGAATATTCATACGAGAACAGTGCCCGACTGGACGCGCACATGCACCTGAGCCAGCCCTCACTAGAGAGCCACTGTTCGACCTCGCAACTATACTAGTCCACAGAGCTTGCTGCAGGACTCGAATCCGCAAATGCAGACCGCGTGGCTTTTATCGTGCTGCGGTATCTACACACTATCGCTGTGGCCAACGTTTGGACGGTCCTCCGATCCGCTTGACGCGAGAATTATGGCGTCTGGGTCGCACTGAGCACCGTCGCCAAAACAATTCGCTGCCCACTCTCGAGCGCCAGCACAACAGTGGCCGCACGCACTCACACGCGGCAGCCACGAGTTTGTGCTGCTGGTATGCTGCCATCGCCACCGGCGAAACTGGAGAGCTCATTTCCGCCTGGACTTGTCCGCAGCCGTTGGGTTTTTCGTTGGCTCGCTCGCTTGCCGCTGCAAGCACAAAGAAGCCGCCGCTGTCAGCTTTTAAACTCTGCTCGACAACAAAGAGGCGGGCCTAGTTCGTATGAGCCCATTTTTTGCAGCAATCGCCGTCGCACAGTCGTTGAAAGCACGACAGCCTACATCCTGCCGCTTTCTCGCTTCCGGGAGCGCTAGTGCTCCGAACGCGCCTGCAAAGCTCGAGAGCCAGAAAGCGCGGGAGCGCACAAGCGTGCCTTAATGGCCGCCAAGATCAACGTGTCAAGTGAGTCGCGGGCTGTAATCGCCATGGACACCGGCTCGGCTTATTTGGCGATTCGCGGCGACAATTTCGTCTTCTCTTTGTTGATACCTTTAATGAACGGCTTCTGGCTCTGTGATGACCGCTCGAGCGCGTGAGATCGATAAAGACCGAACGAGCCGATGGGCGAGCCAGTCGTCGCCCATCGTGCAGCCGGCTGACCGGCTTTGAAATGGTAATCGCTCACCAGGGCTCACCAACTTCATCGCCTGAGTGATAAATTGGACCGAATAATAAGGTTTCCCCTTCCGATTTCCTCAACGTTCTAGATAGCGTGAACGAAAAGAGCTCGCTCGCGCCACCTATGTATTTGTGTTGGGGACGGGGCCTCTCACGAACGTGCACGAGCACAGGTGCACGTTCGTCGGTTCTTGAAGCTTCTTCTGGACAGGCAACCGAGGACGTCACACTCGGGTGCCATCTGCTTGCCACTGACTGTCTGCCAGTTCAATCATTGATGGACGCATCGAATTGACGCAACGAATAATTCAACCATTTCGGTGCACCAAAGTTCTTGTCCGCTCCCACGAACACACCGACACCTCCGCTGCGTTAGAACATACACTTTCTAAGGATACTATTAGTCTCGCAGGTGCGGCCCAAGTTCTAGGCGCACACCTGGTCAGGCCTGTGCCAGTGAGAGGAAACTTCGACATGACCACGCGCTTGAACGCCGTTCCCATTACGATGAAAGTAGCGGCGCAATGAATGTGATCGTTCGACGTCCTCTTGTTCAAGGTGCTCACGTCTGCTCGTCCGTCAGTTTGACGAGCGCGTGCCCCTAGAGTTGAATATGGAATTATTAATCTCTTCCGGTTGAGCGACCGAAATATCGATCGTAATTTGCGCGGTGTTCACGCACTCAGTCGAGAAAGTGAATTGATTGTATTTGGCAACGACCTCGTCTGCTGCCCCTTTTGTCATTCTCTCGTCCATTTGTTTGCCTCTGATCGCTCGCTTGTTACGAGCAGTTGGGACTCTCAGCCGCCACAGCTGCTGGTAGTCAGTTCCACCAAACGCTTTACACGCCTCTACCTTGGCAATCCTAACAGCGATCGGATGGCTTCAGCCATCGCCTACCTCCATTCCGTGGCATTACTGCCACCGGTGTTCGGGTCAGTTCCGTGCCCACGACAACCACTTACCGTCCCAGATCCACAATCTAGGCGAGCAGAATTAATCGCGCTGCAACCACTATGTTGGCACATTGATTTGATGACTCAAGCCCGCTGCTTGCTTCACTCAAGCTATATTATTGCTTTCGGGCGGGTCCACCGCAACACGAGGCCCGTGATTGTTGGAGGCGCCTCGAATGCACTCGAGGTAAAGAGCTTCGAGAGACAAGGGCAGAGCCACCAGTCAACATGGCGTAGACTCTCGGGAGCAAACAAGCGGACAAAATGTATCACCGTCGCCGATTGTTGCGGTCGCTGGGAGCCATATTGCGTGTGTGCTCGTGACAGCCTATCTCGTTGCCCAACACTGGCGCACTTGTGCCGAGCCGCTATCCCATTTGTCTTGCCCGCGTTCCTCTTGACGCTCTCGTTTTCCCCCTCTGTCGTCGAGCTCGTGGTGGCCGTCGACGGCGGTGGCGGTGACGCCGACAGCAGTCGCGGCTGCTGCGTTTTCATGGGGAATGGGCAAATTTAGAGAAATCAACCTCGCCAGCTTCCTGCAAATGACGCGCGTCCGCTCTGCCGACTCGCATTTGTGTTCTCGTCATCAGCGTCGACGGTGCACGCGCAGCAAAGCGTAGCTGGCACCGATGTTCTCCCTCACCAGTCTCGCAGCAATATCTCGCCAACCGACGAGGGCGCCGTTGGTGACGGCGCCAACGGGCCGCGTTTTGTTTGTTGTCACATTTCTCATCAGTCCGCCGACCAGGCGAGACGCGAAAGCGCCAGCGCCACCACCAGCGCTGCCCACACAGCCGTTAAGCTCAAGCACGAGTACTTGACCTAGTACGTCAGTGTGACGCCAGTGCGATCATTTGGGTCCACCAGGAATGCGCACGAGTTACGCAATGCCCGTTGTTGATTGTTGGCGGA
>SNVD02008019.1:0-31868 GCA_013180625.2 Boswellia sacra | reverse complement strand
GTGCCCGAGCCTCAATAACCCTGCTAAAAATGTTACTAGAAGTTCGACCATGGAGAGTCTTAAGTTCTCGCTTCAGCATACCTAACTTCTGAGTGAAACAATACATGGGGTTGCCATTTACTGGAGAATCCCAAACCCTCTGAACAATCTCTAGAAAATCCTCACGATCAGCCCAGAAATTCAGAAATTTAAAAGAGGTGGGCCCTCGGTGTCGTTTATCTGTAATCCGGATAACCATAGCACAATGATCAGAGACATCTCTAGGGAGGATCTCTGAAAAGGTACCCGGCCAAGTCGAGAGCCAGGAAGAACTACCAAAGCTCCAGTCCAGTGTTCTCAAGATAGTCCCCTCTCCTTTTTGTCCGTTATGCCAAGTGTAACGAAGCCCAGAAGATGGAACCCTAATCAACTCCGCATCATGAACACACTGCCCAAACTCATCCATATAACCATGCCAAGATTGATCCCCACCAACCCTGTCTGAAGACCTCAAGATAGCATTGAAATCACCTAATGCCATCCAAGGTAAATCACCAAAAGCTGCAGCCTGATCTCTGATGGAGTCCCATAACTGCCGACGAATACCCGGGTCATTAGAACCATAAACAAAGACCAGCCCAAAAGAAATATTATCGGATAAACAGGTAACCCGACAAACCATCCACTGGGGAGAACATTGTAAGCTGCTCAAGCTATACAACGTAGGATCCCAATAGACTAAGATTCTGCATGCAACCGAATCAGTGACGTTCGACAAAAAACCCCAAGAGGGACAAACTGTAGAAACAACCGAATCAATATGCTGCTGTTCAACCTTAGTTTCCAAGAGACCAATTATACTCAGGGAGAATCTAGAAATCCAATTCCTAACTGCCCGCTGCGTAGAGAAGCCATTTAGGCCTCTCACATTCCAACTTCCTATCATAGGAAACTGGAACAATCACAAACTGGAAAAAACTCTCAGCAGGGGCTATTGCGCCCCCGACCCCTTTGCCTCCTCCAATCTTGTTGGACCCGCTTACCCTCTGCCTCAAGAAAAGGATCAGTAGGCTGTATGCTATCAAATGGTGATATATTAAGAGTCTCAGAGTTAGCTTCTGAGGATGATGGAGTCGATGGATCATCAGACAAGGAAGCCTCCTTGTTTATAGTACACTCCGGCAAGTGATAAGGCCCAGGCCGAAACTGATCTGTCTTAACAATAGCAAGTGAATCAGGAGTCGTCTCATACTCTGAATCCGGATCCGATGATGAAATATCATCCTTAGCAATAGTCACCAAAGCCCTGTCAATAGCAACTGGTCCCATAATTGCTAAGGTAGAAGCTGAATGCTCAGTATGATCAACTTCTGTAACATCAGGGGCTATAGCCTTTCCCTTGTCCCTCGAGGTGGGGACTGAAGTAGTAACTGGCGTCTTAGCCTCACGAGAGGTAGGATGCACAACCGGCACATGACAGGTATGTCCAAATAAGCAACACTTAGGACAACGTTTCGGTTTCCATTCATATTCTACTCTGATCTTGATAGACTCAGAGGATAGCTTACACCGGATCTCAAAGTCCTGCACTGGAGAATGCTCCGCATCTATCTCAACACAAACCCGGGCATAAGATAACCGAGTCCGCTCATATGTCATCTTGTCACAAGATAATGGTCGACCAACCATACTCGAAACAGCACTAAGAGCTTTGGCTGACCACAGAGGAAATGGTAGCCCATGCAAGCGAACCTAGACCGGGATCCTGGAGATCCTACTCTGGTCAAAGGAGAAGTGAGGATTCCACTGTTGGAGAATGATATGCTTCCCACCACACATCCAGGGTCCTCTTTCTAAAATGTCATGGACCTCCTCTACGGTCCTGAATCTGAATATCAAGAAGCCTGTCCCAGTAGAGCGGACATCCTCCAAACCACTATATTTCCATGCACGCATGGCAATGGAACGTGCAGCATGAAAAGGCATAGTATATCCCAGAAAGAATCCCACAATACAGCGTAGCCAATCAGCCCCAGCATCATCTACCAAATCATCTGGGAGCTCAAGGATCGAACCTGGGACCTTTTTGGCTATCGGGTCAAGGTGAAATCTAGTGTTAGCCTCAGTAACCCGAATCCTGTCAGCCCAAGAACCGGGTGTTTTAGGTAAAGGTTGTGTGTGGGCGGTTATTCGAGTAGGTGGGTGTGTTTGAGTGTCACGAGGTGGGTGTTTTGGCTGGTTAGGTTTGGTAGTGGCGGGGGCAGCCATGGTGGAGATGGTGTGGTGTAGGCTAGGAAAAATATGGTGAAAAAACTCCAAGTAGCAAACAACCCAAACCAGACGAGAACTCCAAAGAATCCGACCAACAATCCAAATACCAACAGTCCAAACAACCAGTGTACACAAAATAGCAAATTCACAACAGTTTAAAAATAAGCGAAAGATGATAAAGCGAAATTGCAGTAGAGGGTGCGCATACCGGTCACCAAAACGGGCATGAAATAAAACTGATGAATAGTTCTCGTCGACGTCGCTCCTTAGATTTTATTATCCACAAGGAATTTGATGGTCGACCAAGAAGCAAGTATGCATGAAATAGGACGAGGATCAACCTGCCAGGATCGGTGAATAGTGCCACCGGATGAACAGTACCTTCTTATTTTTCTTCTTCTTACCCTTCCGTACAGGGGTAGCTGGGGTGTCCGAATGATCATGATCAATCCTATCAATTTGTTCTTCATCACTTAGCCTATTCAAAGGCTCAAATCGAGAGGGAGAAGACTCAAGAGGTTGTCCTGTATTTATTCGCCCTGACGAAACGGATGCCTCACGATTGGTAGAACACTGGATAGTACCTAACAGCCTACCCTGGTCAGTCGCGAAAGGAGATAGAGAGTCAGAATCTGAGACCGACTCTGCACTCGAGGCTGTGGCCTTCATAGGAGGAACAACTTGCACTGGCAAATTTGCTGGAAAAGCAACAAGCTTTGAACTCTCAGCGACCTTGGTCGCAACCTTACCCGAATTCAAAAGAGTACCATCAGAAGAGGTGCTATCCGGGTCGTTAGCCTCATTCTTATCCTGACCTGTAGTCTTTTCGGGTTCCGGACAACGGTGTCCAAACTTACAACATTTGGAGCAACGTTTTGGGACCCACTCATATTCAACTTGAATTTGGATGAGCTCTGGAGAAAGCTTGCATATGAACTCAAAGTTCCGAATCAGAGGGTGCTTTGCATCCAGAAGAACACATACCCTCGCATACTCTAATCTGGAGAGATCAGAAGTCATCTTGTCACAAGATAAAGGTTCTCCAACCATGCTTGAGACAATACTAAGACCTTTGGTTGTCCACAGAGGGAACGGTAGGCCATATAATCGGATCCAAACAGGAATATACCTCAATTGATTTGTATTAAAATCTAAATGCGGGTTCCAAGGTTGTAAGACAATTGTTTTACCTCCAAACATCCAAGGACCGCGTGCAATGATGTTATGAACCTCTTACTCAGTTTCGGAAGCGGAAAATAAGAAAACCCTTGTTCGTGGAACGGACGTCTTCTAAGCCACTAGATTTCCATGCACGCATGGCCAACGAGCGAGCAGCTTGAAAAGGCATCACATATCTCGGAAAAAAGCCAACAAGACATCTACGCCATTCGGCCACATTCTCATCAACAATCTCATCCGGGATCTTCAGAATTGTCCCCGGTTCCTTGGGGTTAATCCGAATTAGTTTGCACCGAGTACTCGAATCGGTGATGTTAATTTTGTCAGCCCAAGAGCCAGCAGTTGTCTTGGGTGGGTCCATCCAGTGAATACGAATCAAATACAATGCAAAATCATAAAAAGAGATGAAAAAGCGAAGACAAACCGGTCACCGAAGCGGCGCGGCTTCCAAAGTCGTCGATACCTCTTTATAAACAATAATCCACAAGGAATCAAGGGAGTGGTCAACAAGGAAACTTGCGTGGAATAACCCGATGAGCAAACTGGAAAAAACTCGAAAAACAGTCTTCCGGATGAATAGTGTCGCCGCCACCGGAAAAGTGTCCCCCGAAAATTTATTCACGATTTCTGGCTGATATGCTTAGAATCTGATAATGCAACAGAAGAGAAGAATGACCGGTGACGCTTGATCTACAATTCTGTGCAGGAGGTGACAACCCACTCGCTGCTGGCCGGAGAAGTGGCGTGAACAGTAAACAAAACAGCCGTGGACGGAGGAGATAGCAATGGAATCAGGTATTAGCGCTGAAGGGAAAGTTGTAGATCGGGCTTAACCAAAGGCAATGGTATCAGCGGTGACTATTCACGCGCCATATCGTGGTGGTGAATAGTAACAAACCGAAACTTTAACGCCGTGGATGGAGGGGTTACGGGCCGAACCAGATGATGGTGCTGAAGGAGAAAATGAAGATCGAGGCAAGGCGAAGGCAGTGATGAGGGCGGTGACTATTCACGTGCTCGTCGGTGATGAATGAATAGTAAATCCGGTAGGGTTTTGGGCAATTTTGAACACTTTCCGGAAAGATTCTGATGAGGGTCAAGAACGAAAGTGTCTTCAGGGTATCCCGATCTACCACATACATAAATTTGAGGGGCAGATTTGCCAAACGGCCAGAATGAATAGTATTTTCCGACGACCCAGTTGAGAGAAAAAAATTTTCCAAAACCTCCCTCCCCCTCCCTAAACCCTAACCCTAAACCCTAAACCCTAAACTTTTTTTTTTTTTTTAGAAAAGTTACTTAGTAATATTAATCCAAAAATGTTAAAATGTACAAAAATCCGAGGGGCATACCCCAAGATTACAAAAGGACATGAAGTCCAAACAAACAAACCAACAAAAGATAGAAAATAAAGGCCACAAGCGGCCTAAACAATGAAAAACAAGCCACAAACGGCCTTAACAACATAAATGAAAAATGACCACAATCGGTCTAAATCAAAAAAAATACAAAAGCTTTAACCCTTCTTATTTTTCTTCTTCTTACCCTTCCGTACAGGGGTAGCTGGGGTATCCGAATGATCATGATCAATCTTATCAATTTGATCTTCATCGCTTAGCCTATTCAAAGGCTCAAATCGAGAGGGAGAAGACTCAGGAGGTTGTCCTGTATTTATTCGCCCTGACGAAACGGATGCCTCACGATTGGTAGAACACTGGATAGTACCTAAAAGCCTACCCTGGTCAGTCACGAAAGGAGATAGAGAGTCAGAATCTGAGACCGACTCTGCACTCGAGGCTGTGGCCTTCATAGGAGAAACAACTTGCACTGGCAAATTTGCTGGAAAAGCAACAAGCTTTGGACTCTCAGCGACCTTGGTCGCAACCTTACTCGAATTCAAAAGTATACCATCAGAAGAGGTGTTATCCGGGTCGTTAGCCTCATTCTTATCCTGACCTGTAGTCTTTTCGGGTTCCGGACAACGGTGTCCAAACTTACAACATTTGGAGCAACGTTTTGGGACCCACTCATATTCAACTTGAATTTGGATGGGCTCTGGAGAAAGCTTGCATATGAACTCAAAGTTCCGAATCAGAGGGTGCTTTACATCCAGAAGAACACATACCCTCGCATACTCTAATCTGGAGAGATCAGAAGTCATCTTGTCACAAGATAAAGGTTCTCCAACAATGCTGGAGACAATACTAAGACCTTTGGTTGTCCACAAAGGGAACGGTAGGCCATATAATCGGATCCAAACAGGAATATACCTCAATTGATTTGTATTAAAATCTAAATGCGGGTTCCAAGGTTGTAAGACAATTGTTTTACCTCCAAACATCCAAGGACCGCGAGCAATGATGTTATGAACCTCTTCCTCAGTTCGGAAACGGAAAATGAGAAAACCCTTGTTCGTGGAACGGACGTTTTCTAAGCCACTCGTTTTCCATGCACGCATGGCCAACGAGCGAGCAGCATGAAAAGGCATCACATATCCTGGAAAGAAACCAACAAGACATCTACGCCATTCGGCCACATTCTCATCAACAATCTCATCCGGGATCTTCAGAATTGTCCCCGGTTCCTTGGGTTCAATCCGGATTAGTTTGCACCGGGTACTCGAATCGGTGATTTTAATCTTGTCAGCCCAAGAACCAGCAGTTGTCTTGGGTGGGTCCATCCAATGAATACGAATCAAATACAATGCAAAATCATAAAAAGAGATGGAAAAACGAAGACAAACCGGTCACCGAAGCGGCGCGGCTTCCAAAGTCGTCGATACCTCTTTATAAACAATAATCCACAAGGACTCAAGGGAGTGGTCAAGAAGGAAACTTGCGTGGAATAACCCGATGAGCAAACTGGAAAAAACTCGAAAAACAGTGCGCCGAATGAATAGTGTCCCCGACACCGGAAAAGTGTCCCCTGAAAATTTATTCACGATTTCTGGCTGATATGCTCAGAATCTGATAATGTAACAGAAGAGAAGAATGACCGGCGATGCTTGATCTACAATTCTGTGCAGGAGGTGACAACCCACTCGCCGTTGGCCGGAGAAGCGGCGTGAACAGTAAACAAAACAGCCGTGGACGGAGGAGATAGCAACGGAATCAGGTATTAGCGCTGAAGGGAAAGTTGTAGATCGGGCTTAACCAAAGGCAATGGTATCGGCGGTGACTATTCACGCGCCATACCGTGGCGGTGAATAGTAAAAAGTCGAGACTTTAACGCCGTGGATGGAGTGGTTCCAGGCCGAACCAGATGATGGTGCTGAAGAAGAAAATGAAGATCGAGGCAAGACGAAGGCAGTGATGATGGAGGTGACTATTCACGTGCTCGTCGGTGACGAATGAATAGTAAATCCGGTTGCGGTTATGGGCAATTTTGAACACTTTCCGGAAAGATTCTGATGAGGGTCAAGAAGGGAAGTGTTTTCAGGGTATCCCGATCTACCACATACATAAATTTGAGGGGCTGATTTGCCAAACGGCCGGAATGAATAGTATTTTCCGGCGACCCAGTTGAGAGAAAAAATTTTTCCAAAACCCCCTAAACCCTAAACCCTAAACCCTAAACTTTTTTTTTGGACAAAAAAAATAATATATATCATCTCTTTTGTTCCAATAGATTTACAAATTTAAAGATAAGTTTTACAAATACTGTATCAAAAATGTTTTTCAAACACTGAAGCGCATTAGTTTTGAGTAGCCAAAGATGGCTTTACATGTTAGCCAGAAGATACAATCGGACCACCACCACCACTCAAAAGCACTGGGAAAGAAGATACAACTGATCTGACTAGCAGAGAAAAGTAGCACCTCCTGCCAAAAGGTCTTCAATACAAGTGCAGGTTTTGATATGAATGTACTAAGGAAACCATCATGCCTAACTTGACATCATCACGTGATCAATCGACTGAAGTGCTTGGTTGGCAAAGAAACGGACATCAACATCTGGGTCCTCACTAAGCTCAGCCAAACTTGGTCGGATTGTCTTTTCCACCACAGACTGGTCCACGATGGGAATGAGAGACTGCAGCACCTTTGCTACGTTAAACTTGATGTTAGGTACTCTGTCTTTTGATGCATTGACGACCACGGGTAACAGTTTAGAACAAGTTATTTCTGATCCCATGACAGGGGCAAGTAGAGAGACAGCACACAAAATGGTCATCCGATACAAATAGTGGGGATTGTTTACCATCTCCAAAACCTGCTGTGGAATTATGTGCTGCATGGCCCAATCTGGACCAAATTCTTCTGCCAGGCGTTTCAAATTATTAGCAGCAGCATCACGAATAGAATAAACCTTATCCTGTAACCACTGCATACAAAGAGCACCAAGTTTATCATCAAAAAATCCTATACCCAACTGGCTGGCCAATAAAGGAATATACTCTATTATTGCAGGACGAACTCTCCAATGTCTATCCTCAGCAAGCTCAACAATGGCTGGTAATAAGGATTGAGACAATAGATCAATTCCGATAACCTGATTTACTTGATCTAGCTTGCTAATAATATTGAGGCGCACATCAGGAAATTCATCCTTTAAAAGAGAGAGAAATATTGGAAGAAGATGCTCAATAGTTGCATCCTTTCCTAGAACAGGAGCCATCCCCATTATTACTGAAGCCAAAGCAGAGCGGACATGTTGAGAAGAATCTGATGACAATTCCTTCACACAGGGAAGAATATGTTGAACAGCAAGTTCTGGATTTAAAATCCGGCAAAACTTAGTTACTTTGCCAGCAGCTGCTATACGTACTTCAGCCTCATTATCTCGAAGTAACCGCACATAAGCAGGGACCAAGTCCGTCCTAGTAGGCTCAGGCCCAATGGCTTCACAAAGTTCATATAATTGATTTGCAACCATATAGCGCACACGCCAAGACTTATCCTGAGAGAAATTGACAATAACAGGAAGAATGTGCCCCACACAGTCCTGAGGCTCCAACAACTTTCCAAGAGCTGCACAACCCTCAACAGCCAATAATCGAACAGAATCTTGATCATCCTGCGTAAGATCCTCAAATATTGACATAATGTCAGTCTTCAAATGAGCAGGTTCGACAGTTGCAGCAAATTTTCCCAGATTTGATGCAGCAGACCTCCTAACCATGGGCATGTCATCTTGGCACAACTGGGTATATATTGACCGCAATTCTGTCTTTAACATCTCCGGGGCACTTGGGTAGGCAATATGAAACAGCCCACATGCAGAAACTCGAGCTGTAAACCATTCACCAGCTGCCAGTCTCTTAACCAACGGAATAAACCAGTCAACCAAGTCGGTCTCCCTCATCTGAGACCCAATCCTAC
Source organism: Boswellia sacra (assembly GCA_013180625.2). Lineage (NCBI taxonomy): Eukaryota > Viridiplantae > Streptophyta > Magnoliopsida > Sapindales > Burseraceae > Boswellia > Boswellia sacra. The sequence continues at coordinate 23,118 of SNVD02008019.1, read as the reverse complement.
ACAAAGACTCCACAGCTTTGTCCCTTACACAGGTCTCCTCAACAGTACAAAGCGTCTCCAAAGGCGGAAGCAAAACATGGCCATGCTCAACTCCACCCACATACGGAATAAACACCCCCAACTCTTCTGCCATCGCAAGAAGCACCTCATCATCGTCATCATTGTTTTCACTCAAAAAAGGAATTAATTCCTTCCGCGTCCGCTCCTCCCCAAGAGCACGGGCAATTGTTGACAACCTACGAATCGAGTTCAGCCTAAGCTGGATGTCATCATTTTTCAGCTCAACTATAAGGACAGCAATCGGGTATAGTGGTTCATCAACCATGGACATTGTATCTCAAATCTTTTAAAAACCTCTTACAATTAATTATCTTCACAAAGTCACCGATCTAATTGGCTTCCCGCCGGCGACCTCTGATTAGAGAGTCCTAAACCCTAAACCCTAAACCCTAAACCCTAAACCCTAAACCCTAAACCCAAACCCTAAACCCTAACCCTAAACCCTAAACCCTAAACCCTAAACCCTAAACCCTAAACCCTAAACCTAAACCTAAACCCTCAACCCTAAACCCTAAACCCTAAACCCTAAACCCTAAACCCTAAACCCTAAAACCCTAAACCTGTCTCTTATACACATCTAGATGTGTATAAGAGACAGCCCTAAACCCTAAACCCTAAACCCTAAACCCTAACCCTAACCCTAAACCCTAAACTCTAAACCCTAAACCCTAAACCCTAAACTTTTTTTTTTGAAAAAATTAATAATTACATTAAAGAAAACTAATTTACATGATACGAGGGGCATACCCCAAGGATGTCACAATGGACACAAAATACAAAAAAGGCAGGAAAACCCGATCGAAGCAACAACAAAGGACCAAAATAGCCCAAAAAAAACAAGAACAAAACTAAGGTAGGCACGCAGGCCTTAGGCAAAAATTGCCAAAACAAACTAGTCAGCTATGCCCCAAATGGCCCGAAACTATGCAGAAATCACAAATTTATCCTTCAAGTCAAGAACCCGAGTCCGAATCAAATCATAAATATCCCCTGTGATTTCCGGACGAGTACGACGTCGCTGCTGAAAAATACGATTGTTCCTCTCATACCAGATAAAATAAACCGTGGCAGAAAGACCAACCGTGCAAGCACATGTCGAAAATCCTTTCGACTTTGTAGATGAAGGGAGGACCACTGAAGAAGCGTACCCCAACAAAAGGATGGCCATGTCATGAGAGTCTTCGCTGTCATCTCTCGCCAGATGGAAGAGGAAAATGGACAATGAAAGAATAGATGTCCATGTTTCTCCGTGTCTGATCCACACAAAACACATGTTGCGGAGGATATTGTGCCATGACGCCGAAGACGATCCATAGTATGCAACCTCTCTAAAGAGGCGAGCCAAAGGATAAAAGAGTGTCTAGGGACATGACCCGGGAACCAGAGCAAGTGATGAAAAGATTTCACCGATCGTCTAGCCCGCAGAATATCCCAAGCTGAGTCAATGGAAAAGATACCCGAAGGGTGTCCCTTCCAAACCTGGTGATCAGAAGCCCCAATAGTCGGATGAAACGTGATTGAGTCCCAAATCAACTGAAGATCCGACCCTCCAATTGGAAAATTCCAATCCCCATCCTGAATAATATCTGACACCCTAGCATTCGATGGTAGGCCCGTGGATGATAGAGTTCGAAAAGAAAACAAATCACATAGGGGTCCCTGCGGAAGCCAATAATCCTGCCACAGAGAGGTATCCCTGCCATCTCCAATACAAGTGGTAAATTTATCTCTGCACCAATCCCTGCTCAGAAGAATCTTCCGCCAAGACCAGGATGCCCCAGAAGTAACCCGAACCTGCCAAAAGGACCGACCTCGAAGAAGCACATGGTGAACCCATGAAGACCAAGTGGAGGACTTGTCCGAGAGCAATCTCCAAATGTGTTTCAAAATAGCCGCCCGGTTCCAATCCTTAACGCGTTTTATCCCCAGACCTCCCTCCTTTAAAGGGTGACAAACCGAGCTCCATGCTATCTTTGCCCCAAAACGAGAGAGAGAAGTACCTCTCCAAAGAAAGGCTGCAAGAATACCCTCAATCCTCCGTACCACTGCTGTAGGCAGAATGAACATGGAGGACCAATAGACCTGGATAGAAAAAAGCACTGATTTGATTAGCTGGAGCCGACCAGCATAAGTCAGACTCGCGGAAGTCCATAACCGGATTCTAGACACGATCCTCTCAATCAAAGGCTCACAATCTGATAGTCGTAATCGAGTACTAAGCAAAGGTACTGCCAAATATCTGACAGGTAGAGTGCCAATCTGAAAATCCAAGATAGCCTGTAAAGCGATTTGCTTATCCTCACTAACCCCTGAGAAGAAGACATGGCTCTTGGCTGAATTGGTAACCAATCCGGAGAGCCAAGCAAACTCATCTAAAGCATCTCTGATCACTTTTACAGAAACATCATCTGCTCTACAAAAAACCATCAGATCATCGGCAAAGCAAAGGTGAGTAAGGGATACCTGTTGGCATCGCCAATGAAAGTGGAAACCCGGCCTCTGAGCAGCCTCTCGAAGAATACCACTCAAACCCTCCATAGCTAACACGAAAAGGTAAGGAGATAGAGGATCACCCTGTCGGACTCCTCTGGATGCAGTAAAGAAACCATGGAGCTCCCCATTCAACGAAATTGAGAAGTGTGCGGAAGATAAACAGGTCCCTATCCACTGAATCATACACTCTGGAATACCAATAGTCCGTAGCCCCACACAAATGAATTCCCAGCTGACTGTATCAAAAGCTTTGCGAAGGTCCACTTTAAGAGCACACCGCGGCGGTGAACTCCCACGGTGGTAATTGTGCATGAGCTCCTGTGTCAGCAAAATGGCATCAGAAATCCTCCTTCCTGGGACAAAGGCAGATTGTGACCTCCCAATTACATCAGGTAAGACTGTTTTGAACCGATTCACAATCACTTTTGAGATACACTTATAAAGCACATTACAGCAGGAAATCGGTCTAAAGTCATTCATGGTCCTCGGGCGCTCCACCTTGGGAATCAGAGCAATCTTGGTAGCATTAACACACCTAGGCATCCGATAGGTAGCAAAAAAATGTCGCACAGCGGCTCTAAACTCTGCACCAATAATCCCCCAAGTTTTCTTAAAAAACAAAGAGGTATATCCATCTGGCCCAGGAGCTTTGTCATCAGGGATGGAGAACAGAGCTGTCTTGATCTCGTCATCGGTAATAGGGCAAACCAAGGAAGGCAACATCGCCTTTGAAATCCTCCCAGAAAAGAACCTAGAAGCATCCGCGACAGAAGGTCGTGCAGGAGCAGTGAGCAGCCTCTGAAAAAAATCCACTGCCAGGCTACCTAAACCGCTCCGATCGGCAATCACTGTACCATCCTCATCCTCAAGCTGATGAATCCGATTCCTGACTTGTCGGTGGATCAAAGATCTGTGAAAAAACTTAGTATTTTTATCCCCTAAAGTGAGCCACTGAACTCTGGATCTTTGACGAAAGAAAGCCTCCTCATCCTGACAAAGTCTAAAGTATTGCTTGCAGAGATATCTCTCAGCAGAAATGCACTCTACTGAAAATGGGTCCGCATCTAGAGCAGCCTGAGCTGCAGCCCACTGTGCCCGAGCCTCAATAACCCTGTTAGAAATGTTACTAGAAGTTTGACCATGGAGAGTCTTAAGTTCTCGCTTCAGCATACCTAACTTCTGAGTGAAACAATACATGGGGTTGCCATATACTGGAGAATCCCAAACCCTCTGAACAATCTCTAGAAAATCCTCACGATCAGCCCAGAAATTCAGAAATTTAAAAGAGGTGGGCCCTCGATGTCGTTTATCTGTAATCCGGATAACCATAGCACAATGATCAGAGACATCTCTAGGGAGGATCTCTGAAAAGGTACCCGGCCAAGGCGAGAGCCAGGAAGAACTACCAAAGCTCCAGTCCAGTGTTCTCAAGATAGTCCCCTCTCCTTGTTGTCCATTATGCCAAGTGTAACGAAGCCCAGAAGATGGAACCCTAATCAACTTCGCATCATGAACACACTGCCCAAACTCATCCATATAACCATGCCAAGATTGATCCCCACCAACCCTGTCTGAAGACCTCAAGATAGCATTGACATCACCTAATGCCATCCAAGGTAGATCACCAAAAGCTACAGCCTGATCTCTGATGGAGTCCCATAATTGCCGACGAATACCCGGGTCATTAGAACCATAAACAAAGACCAGCCCAAAAGAAATATTATCGGATAAACAGGTAACCCGACAAACCATCCACTGGGGAGAACATTGTAAGCTGCTCAAGCTATACAACGTAGGATCCCAACAGACTAAGATTCTGCATGCAACCGAATCAGTGACGTTCGACAAAAAACCCCAAGAGGGACAAACTGTAGAAACAACCGAATCAAGATGCTGTTGTTCAACCTTAGTTTCCAAGAGACCAATTATACTCAGGGAGAATCTAGAAATCCAATTCCTAACTGCACGCTGCGTAGAGAAGCCATTTAGGCCTCTAACATTCCAACTTCCTATCATAGGAAACTGGAACAATCACAAACTGGAAAAACTCTCAGCAGGGGCTATTGCGCCCCCGACCCCTTTGCCTTCTCCAATCTTGTTGGACCTGCTTACCCTCTGCCTCAAGAAAAGGATCAGTAGGCTGTATACTATCTAATGGTGATATATTAAGAGTCTCAGAGTTAGCTTCTGAGGATGATGGAGTCGATGGATCATCAGACAAGGAAGCCTCCTTGTTTATAGTACACTCCAGCAAGTGATAAGGCCCAGGCCGAAACTGATCTGTCTTAACAATAGCAAGTGAATCAGGAGCCGTCTCAGACTCTGAATCTGGATCCGATGATGAAATATCATCCTTAGCAATAGTCACCAAAGCCCTGTCAATAGCAACTGGTCCCACAATTGCTGAGGTAGAAGCTGAATGCTCAGTATGATCAACTTCTGTAACATCAGGGGCTATAGCCTTTCCCTTGTCCCTCGAGGTGGGGACTGAAGTAGTAACTGGCGTCTTAGCCTCACGAGATGTAGGCTGCACAACCGGCACATGACAGGTATGTCCAAATAAGCAACACTTAGGATAACGTTTCGGTTTCCATTCATATTCTACTCTGATCTTGATAGGCTCAGAGGATAGCTTACACCGAATCTCAAAGTCCTGCACTGGAGAATGCTCCGCATCTATCTCAACACAAACCCGGGCATAAGATAACCGAGTCCGCTCATATGTCATCTTGTCACAAGATAATGGTCGACCAACCATACTCGAAACAACACTAAGAGCTTTGGCTGACCACAGAGGAAATGGTAGCCCATGCAAGCGAACCCAGACTGGGATCCTGGAGATCCTACTCTGGTCAAAGGAGAAGTGAGGATTCCACTGTTGGAGAATGATGTGCTTCCCACCAAACATCCAGGGTCCTCTTTCTAAAATGTCATGGACCTCCTCTACGGTCCTGAATCTGAATAACAAGAAGCCTGTCCCAGTAGAGCGGACATCCTCCAAACCACTAGATTTCCATGCACGCATGGCAATGGAACGTGCAGCATGAAAAGGCATAGTATATCCCGGAAAGAATCCCACAATACAGCGTAGCCAATCAGCCCCAGCATCATCTACCAAATCATCTGAGAGCTCAAGGATCGAATCTAGGACCTTTTTGGCTATCGGGTCAAGGTGAAATCTAGTGTTAGCCTCAGTAACCCGAATCCTGTCAGCCCAAGAGCCGGGTGTTTTAGGTAAAGGTTGTGTGTGGGTGGTTTTTCGAGTAGGAGGGTGTGTTTGAGTGTCACGAGGTGGGTGTTTTGGCTGGTTAGGTTTGGTAGTGGCGGGGGCGGCCATGGTGGAGATGGTGTGGTGCAGGCTAGGAAAAATATGGTGAAAAAAACTCCAAGTAGCAAACAACCCAAACCAGACGAGAACTCCAAAGAATCCAACCAACAATCCAAATACCAACAGTCCAAACAACCAGTGTACACAAAATAGCAAAGTCACAACAGTTTAATAAGCGAAAGATGATAAAGTGAAATTGCAGTAGTGGGTGCGCATACCGGTCACCAAATCGGGCATGAAATAAAACTGATGAATAGTTCTCGTCGACGTCGCTCCTTAGATTTTATTATCCACAAGGAATTTGAGGGTCGACCAAGAAGCAAATATGCATGAAATAGGCCGAGGAGCAACCCGCCAGGATCGGTGAATATTATACCGGATGAACAGTGTCTCCGATTTCGAGAATAGTATTCCCGAAAAGAAAAATGCGATTTCAGGAGAAAAAACTGGGAATCTGACAACGCAACACAAGTGAAAGCTGATCGACGACTCCTGATCTACAGACCGATGCCGGAGGTGACGACCCACTTGCCGTCCAAGAGAAAACCGGTCGTGAACAGTAATTAAAAAAGGTCGTGAACGGGGTAGAAGACAGTCGAACCAGGTTTCGGCGCTGAAAGAAGAATTGCAGATCGGGCCGAGACGAAGGTGACTACGCTGGTGGTGACTATTCACTCGCCACCTGAGGCGAGTGAATAGTGAAAACCGATTGTCTTCTTGCACAGATTTGAACGTCTTCCAGTCAAAATCTCCAAGGGCTCAAGAAGGAAAGTTTGATTATCGTGCTTAGATCTACAATATGCGTAAATCCTAAGACCTAACTCACAAAACCTGCGAAGTGAACAGTAACTCCGGCGGTGTCATTTCAGAGAAAAAATTTTTTCTTCCTTCCCCCTAAACCCTAAACCCTAAACCCTAAACCCTAAACCCTAAACCCTAAACCCTAAACCCCCTAAAACCCTAAACCCTAAACCCTAAACCCTAAACCCTAAACCCTAAACCCTAAACCCCTAAACCCCTAAACCCCTAAACCCTAAACCCTAAACCTAAACCCTAAACCCTAAACCCTAAACCCTAAACCCTAAACTTTTTTTGGAAAAATTACTATTTACATAAAGAGAAAAAAGATAGTACAAAATACGAGGGGCATACCCCAAGAAGAGTACCTAGTACTCACAAGTCCGAATGGAAAAAGGAAACCCAAAGGCCCCAGAAAAACAAACGTGATATGGAGCCAAAAGCTCCAAACAAAACAGAAAAAGGCGTAAAGGCCCGAAACCAACCACAATGAAAACTAGCAACACCATAACAACACAACAAAAGGGCGCATGTGCCCAATGAAACAAAATAAAGTTTAAATAGTCAACTAACAATGAAGGCCCCATATGGCACGAAGCTGAGGAGTGATCACATACTTGGCCTCAATTGTTTGAAGCCGAGAGCAAACCAAAGCAAAAATCTCATCAATCACCTGACGACGAGGCCTGTGACGCTGCTGATACGCACGATCATTCCTCTCATACCATAGAAAATAAACCGTAGCAGAAAAAACCAAACGTGGAAGGATATGTCCAAAATTCTTCCTGCCCTGCAGATGAAGAGAAGCCCAATGAAGTAGAGAGCGCCAACTAAAGGATGGCCAAACAATGAGAGTCTTTGCTGAAATCTCCCCCCATACAGAAGACGAGAAAGGACAGCTAAAGAAAAGATGCTCATGAGTCTCGTTAGCTGAAGTACAAAGAACACAACCCGAAGAAGATAACATGCCATGACGCCGAAGTCGATCCATAGTATGGAGACGACCCAATGAGGCAAGCCAAAGAATAAAGGAGTGCCTCGAAACATGACCAAGGAACCATAAAAGGTGATGAAAGGAGTTCACCGAACGTCTACTCCGTAATAATTCCCATGCTGAGGCAATAGAGAAAATACCAGAGGTGTGGCCCTTCCAAACAATATGATCGGGAGTCCCCATCATAGGCCGGATGTTGACAGAGTCCCAAACCCGTCCTAGGACCGACCCACCATCAGCAAAAGCCCAATCCCCATCCTGAATAATAGCTGAGACCTTTGAACCGGTTCACAATCACTTTAGAGATGCACTTGTAAAGTATATTACAACAAGAGATTGGTCGAAAATCACTCATAGTCCTCGGAGTGTCAACCTTGGGGACCAAGGCAATCCTAGTGGCATTAACACACTTCGGCATCCGACAAGTCGCAAAGAAGTAACGCACAGCAGCCATAAAATCCACACTAACAATGTCCCAAGCCCTCTTAAAGAACAGAGAAGTGTACCCATCCGGTCCTGGAGCTTTATCATCGGGAATCGAGAATAAAGCTGACCTGATCTCATCGTCGGTAATAGGGCATACCAAAGAAGGCAGCATCTCTGCAGAAACTCTTCCAGAGAAAAATAGAGAAGCCTCTACAAAAGAAGGTCGAGAAGGAGCTGTAAGTAATTTCTGAAAATACCTTGCAGCTAGATGACCCAAGTCGTCCCGATTTGTAACTATGGTACCATCCTCATCCTCAAGCTGATGGATCCGATTCCTGACCTGTCTATGGATCAGAGACCTGTGAAAGAACTTGGTATTCTGATCCCCGAAAGAGAGCCATTGGATCCTTGACCTCTGCCGAAAAAAAGCCTCCTCATCCCTGCACAACTGGGAATACTGCTTAGCATTAACTCTCTCAGCCAGAATACATTCTGGCGAATATGGGTTCTCATCCAGAGCGGCCTGAGCTGCAGCCCACTGAGCCCGAGCCTCAATGACTCTGCTAGAAATGTGACTAGAATCCTTAGCATGCAAAGCCTTAAACTCACGCTTTAGAAGGCCCAACTTCTGTGTGACTCGAAACATAGGATCTCCTCCCACATGCATAGACCATACTCGCTGAACCATCTCCAAGAAATCCTCTCGGTCGGCCCTAAGGTTCAAAAATTTAAAAGGACTAGAGATCTGCCGGCCCCGATCTCCAAATCTGATGACCATAGCACTGTGATCAGAAACATCCCGAGGAAGAACCTCAGAAGTTGTGTGAGTCCAAGTTAGGAACCATGAAGCACTACCAAAACTCCAATCAAGAGTCTGAAGAATAGTACCATCTCCCTGCTGCCCATTATGCCAAGTATACCGAAGGCCCAAGGATGGAACCCTGATTAGCTCTGCGTCATGAAGGCATTGACCAAACTCATCCATGTAACCATGCCATGCTTGATCCCCACCAACTCTATCTGAAGAGCGCAAGATCGCATTGAAATCACCCAATGCCAACCAAGGTGAGTCACCAAACCCCATGGACTGAGCTCTGAGAAAATCCGACAACTGTCGACGAACACCCGGATCGTTAGAGCCATAAACAAAGATCAGACCAAAAGAAACCCCATCTGATAATCTGGTAACCCGACAAACGATCCACTATGGAGAAAACTGTAAACCACTCAAACTGTACAAAGTGGGATCCCAACACACCAAAATTCTACAAGCAATGGACAAAGTGGCATTGGATAAGAAATTCCAAGAAGGACAAGCATCTGAAACAACTGAAGCAAAGTGCTGCTGCTCAACCTTAGTCTCTAAAAGACCAATTAAACCTAAAGAATACTTAGAAACCCAGTTTCTAACTGCTCGCTGTGTAGAGAAGCTGTTAAGGCCTCTAATATTCCAACTTCCTATCATAGGAAACTGGAAAAACTCAGAACTCAATAAGAAAAATCATCGGGGGCGCATGCCCCCTCTACCCCCATTACCACCCTTTTTACTCTGACCTTTGTTACTCTTACCAGCAGGAGGAGCAACAGTGGATTTTCGAACAGTGGCAGGTGGTCGACTATCCAAATGTGTCACAGTAGATTTTGGAGGATCCGGAGCAACAAATCCCTCTGGAAGGTCAATCCCTGAAGAAACAGTCAAAGCATCTATAGGGTTGGAGGAGCACTTCAATATCTGATCCTAGTCGTCCTCAATAGGAGATAGTGAATCAGAATCAGATCCAGACTCCGAGTTACTGTTCATAATAGCTGACAGAGTCCCAAACCCGTCCTAGGACCGACCCACCATCAGGAAAAGCCCAATCCCCATCCTGAATAATAGCTGAGACCTTTGCATCTGAGGGAAGACCTGCAGATGAAAGAGTCCTGAAAGAGAACAAATCACAAAGACGACCCTGCGGCAACCAGTAATCCTGCCAGAGTGAGGTATCACGTCCATCTCCAATACACGAGACAAATTTACCCCTGCACCAATCCCGACTGTGCAAAATCTTCCTCCAAGACCAGGAGGCTCCAGAAGTAACCCGCACCTGCCAAAACGAGCGACCCCGAAGGAGTACCTTATGAACCCAAGAAGACCATGTGGAAGACTTGTCAGAAAGAAGTCTCCAAATATGCTTCAGAATAGCAGCACGATTCCACTCCTTCACTCGCTTAATTCCTAAACCTCCTTCTTTCAATGGATAGCAAACAGAATCCCAAGCTACTTTGGCCCCAGAACGAGACAAAGAGGTACCTTTCCAGAGGAAAGCAGCTAGAATACCCTCAATCTTTCGCACCACAGCCGCCGGTAAGATGAACATAAATGACCAATAGACTTGGATGGAAAAAAGTACCGACTTAATCAACTGGAGGCGACCAGCATAAGTCAGCACAGCAGATGTCCACAACCTGACCCTTGACAGAATCCGTTCTATCAAAGGAGCACAATCTGAAAGGCGCAATCTGGTACTGATCAGAGCACTCCCAAATAACGGACCGGCAAACTCCCCACATGAAAACCCAAGATGGACTGCAACACTATTTGATCCTCATCATTGACTCCAGAAAAGAAGACATGACTCTTGGCTGAATTCGTAACGAGACCAGATAGCTCTGCAAACTCCTGCAAAGCAGCATGAACCACCCTAACAGAACCCACATCTGCCCTACAAAAAACCATCAGATCATCTGCAAAACAAAGATGAGTAAGAGAAGTCTGCTGGCATCGCCAATGGTATCGAAAACCAGGCCGCTGAGAGGCCTTCCGAAGAATACCACTCAAACACTCCATGGCCAACACAAAAAGATAAGGCGACAACGGATCACCCTGACGAACACCTCTGGAGGTGGGAAAGAACCCATGAAGCTCTCCAATTAAAGCAACCGAGAAGTGTGCAGTAGACATGCAGGTCGCTATCCATCTAACCATACACTCTGGAATACCGATCGTCCTTAACCCCAAAAGGAAGAAATCCCAACTGACAGTATCAAAAGCTTTGCGAATATCCACCTTTAAAGCACAGCGGGGAGGCGAATGCCCAAGATGGTAATCATGCATAAGCTCTTGAGTCAAAAGAATGGCATCAGAGATTCTTCGACCTGGGACAAATGCTGACTGTGAACTCCCAATTACATCAGGTAAAACTACTTTGAACCGGTTCACAATCACTTTAGAGATGCACTTGTAAAGTACATTACAACAAGAGATTGGTCGAAAATCACTCATAGTCCTCGGAGTCTCAACCTTGGGGGCCAAGGCAATCCTAGTGGCATTAACACACTTCGGCATCCGACAAGTCGCAAAGAAGTAACGCACAGCAGCCATAAAATCCACACTAACAATGTCCCAAGCCCTCTTAAAGAACAGAGAAGTGTACCCATCCGGTCCTGGAGCTTTATCATCGGGAATCGAGAATAAAGCTGACCTGATCTCATCGTCGGTAATAGGGCATACCAAAGAAGGCAGCATCTCTGCAGAAACTCTCCCAGAGAAAAACCGAGAAGCCTCTGCAAAAGAAGGTCGAGAAGAAGCTGTAAGTAATTTCTGAAAATACCTTGCAGCTAGATGACCCAAGTCGTCCCGATCTGTAACTATGGTACCATCCTCATCCTCCAGCTGATGGATCCGATTCCTGACCTGTCTATGGATCAGAGACCTGTGAAAGAACTTGGTATTCTGATCCCCCAAAGAGAGCCATTGGATCCTTGACCTCTGCCGAAAAAAAGCCTCCTCATCCCTGCACAACTGGGAATACTGCTTAGCATAAACTCTCTCAGCCAGAATACATTCTGGCGAATATGGGTTCTCATCCTGAGTGGCCTGAGCTGCAGCCCACTGAGCCCGAGCCTCAATGACTCTGCTAGAAATGTGACTAGAATCCTTAGCATGCAAAGCCTTAAACTCATGCTTTAGAAGGCCCAATTTCTGTGTGACTCGAAACATAGGATCTCCTCCCATATGCATAGACCATACTCGCTAAACCATCTCCAAGAAATCCTCTCGGTCAGCCCAAAAGTTCAAAAATTTAAAAGGACTAGAGATCTGCTGGCGCCGATCTCCAAATCTGATGACCATAGCACTGTGATCAGAAACATCCCGAGGAAGAACCTCAGAAGTTGTGTGAGGCCAAGTTAGGAACCATGAAGCACTACCAAAACTCCAATCAAGAGTCCGAAGAATAGTACCATCTCCCTGCTGCCCATTATGCCAAGTATACCGAAGGCCCAAGGATGGAACCCTGATTAACTCTGCGTCATGAAGGCATTGACCAAACTCGTCCATGTAACCATGCCATGCTTGATCCCCACCAACTCTATCTGAAGAGCGCAAGATCGCATTGAAATCACCCAATGCCAACCAAGGTAAGTCACCAAACCCCATGGACTGAGCTCTGAGAAAATCCCACAACTGTCGACGAACACCTGGATCGTTAGAGCCATAAACAAAGATCAAACCAAAAGAAACCCCATCTGATAATCTGGTAACCCGACAAACGATCCACTGTGGAGAAAACTGTAAACCACTAAAACTGTACAAAGTAGGATCCCAACACACCAAAATTCTACAAGCAATGGACGAAGTGGCATTGGATAAGAAATTCCAAGAAGGACAAGTATCTGAAACAACTGAAGCAAGGTGCTGCTGCTCAACCTTAGTCTCTAAAAGACCAATTAAACCTAAAGAATACTTAGAAACCCAGTTTCTAACTGCTCGCTGTGTAGAGAAGACGTTAAGGCCTCTAATATTCCAACTTCCTATCATAGGAAACTAGAAAAACTCAGAACTCAATAAGAAAAATCATCGGGGGCGCATGCCCCCTCTACCCCCATTACCACCCTTTTTACTCTGACCTTTGTTACTCTTACCAGCAGGAGGAGCAGCAGTGGATTTTGGAACAGTGGCAGGTGGTCGACTATCCAAATGTGTCACAGTAGATTTTGGAGGATCCGGAGCAACAAACCCCTCTGGAAGGTCAATCCCTGAAGAAACAGTCAAAGCATCTATAGGGTTGGAGGAGTACTTCAATATCTGATCCTGGTCGTCCTCAATAGGAGATAGAGAATCAGAATCAGATCCAGACTCCGAACCTGAACCAGTGGCAGAAAACTTACCCATCATAGCAAAGATCCTGTCAATCGAAGTTGACTTCGTATTCACTGGAGTCGAAGTCAATGCAGCGAGAGGCCCTGCTGGTACGGATTCTGTAGCAATGCCTTTACCTTTGTCCTGTAGAACTGGGGTTACATCTGCATCAAGAATCCGATCCTGACCAGCCTCTAATGCTGCAATAGCAGGGTCACCCATCTTCCCATGTTCATGCAAAACAATGGCTGTAGTGGTATCCGGCGCCTCGGCCTCTCTAGATGAAGAATGCACAAGAGGCACGGGACAGGTATGGCCAAATAGGCAACATTTGGAACATCGTTTCGGTTTCCACTCATATTCCACTCTGATCTTTATAGGCTCCGAGGATAGCTTACACCGGATCTCAAAGTCCTTCATTGGGGGATGCTCCGCATCCACCTCAACACAAACCCTAGCATAGGATAACCTGGTATGCTCATACGTCATCCTGTCACATGATAATGGCCGGCCAACCATACTAGTAACAGCACTGAGTGCTCTAGCTGACCACAGTGGAAATGGTTTTCCATGTAACCGAACCCATACTGGAATCCTGGAAATCCTACGCTGGTCAAAAGAGAAATGAGGATTCCACTGCTGGAGGATGATGTGCTTCCCACCAAACATCCAAGGCCCCCTCTCTAAAATAGCATGAACATCCTCTATAGTTCTGAATCTGAATATCAAAAAACCTGTCCCCGTAGAGCGGACATCCTCCAAACCACTAGATTGCCATGCACGCATAGCAATGGAGCGTGCAGCATGGAAAGGCATAGTATATCCTGGAAAAAATCCCACAATACACCGCATCCAATCAGCCCCAGCATCATCAACCATATCATCAAGGAGCTCAAGAATCGAACCTGGGACCTTTTGGGGTATCGAGTCAAGAGAAAATCTAGAGCTAGCCTCAGTAACCCGAACCCTATCAGCCCAAGAGCCAAGTTGTTTGGGTAAAGGTTGTGTGTGGGTAGTGTTTTGAGTCGGTGGATGTGTTTGAGCGGTATGAGGTGGGCGTTGGGGCTGGTTAATTTTGGTAGGCGCGGAGGTGGCCATGGTAAGGACAGTGTAGTACAAGCTAGGAAATGAGCGGTGAAAATAGTGGGTAACTCAAAACCCGAAGCAAACAACCCAAACAACTCCAAAATTCCAAATCACCAATCAACAATCAAATCAACCAAAACTCCAAAATAGTGGTTAACTCCAACCCAAAGCAGTCAACCCAAACAACTCCAACATTCCAAAATACCAACCAACAATCAAATCAACCAAACCTCCAAAATACCAACCAACAATCAAATCAACCAGGCCACAAATTCAACAATATCGCAACTAAAAATAACTCAACAACAGCAAACACAAAAGAAGAAACAAGGAAAAGGCACAAGAAATGCAAACCCGTCACCAATCGATAGCCAAATTCCCGTGTAGGCAAGGTTGTCAACAGAGATCACCTTCGTTAGACATCAATGGACTAACCAACCTATGCCTTTGAAATTGTGTGTCTCACTACTCCCAATATTGTAAGATACACTCAAATCCAGCGGCTGGATCGGTCGATAGAGGCTAAAAACCGTGGCTGGATCAAAGAGAGTATAACCAGGAAATTCCGGCAAAGCTTCTGTTTCAGGCGATATCTCCCTCCTCTGAACTCTTCTGGTGATGTGCCAGGTGGGGATGGAATCAGCTTGTTCTCAGCTTTCCAACACCGTAGGTCTGAGCAAAAACCAACGGCTAGATCAACCCGTATAGGGCAGAAAGCGTGACAACGTCGATCAGGAAGGTGCAGAAACGAGTAACAGGGCGTTAATGTCCAGGCTGATATCTCCCTTCACACAAAAGTTCAACCAACCAGCCAGATGGGGTTGGAATCTTCTGGAAATAAGCTTTCCAACGCCCTATGATAGGCCAAAATCCAACGGCTAGATCGTTCTGTATAAGCAAAAGAGTGCGGCTGGATCGATCAGGCAGGCCAGGAACAGAATCCGGCGGCGATACTGTTACCAGCGATATCTCCGGCCACCGGAATCACCAGCAAATTTACCGGTCAGGGTTGTAAGCACCTATGTCTCAGCTTTCCAACGCCATATCATAAGCACAATTCCAACGGCTAGATCAACCCCTATAGGGCAGAAAGCGCGACAACGTCGATCAGGAAGGTGCAGAAATGAGTAACAGGGCGTTAATGTCCAGGCTGATATCGCCCTTCACACAAAACTTCAACCAATCAGCCAGATGGGGTTGGAATCGTCTCGAAATAAGCTTTCTAACGCCGTATAATAGGCTAAAATCCAACGGCTAGATCGTTCTGTATAAGAAAAAGAGTGCGGCTGGGTCGATCTGGCAGGCCAAGAACAGAATCCGACGGCGCTAATGTTTCCAGTGATATCTCCAGCCACCGGAATCACCAGCAAATTTACAAGTCAGGGTTGGAAGCATCTATGTCTCAGCTTTCCAACGCCATATCATAAGCACAATTCCAATGGCTAGATCCTCCCAAAAGAGCAAAAGAGTACAGACTGTTCGATTGAAACTAGGAGCAGAAATACCTGGCGGTGTTACTGTTCCGGCTGATTTCTCCCACTTCCGATGGCGGCTGACAACCTACCATACACCGTTGGAATCGTGAGTCCGTCAGCTTTCCGATGGCACCACTCTTGCTCAAGGATGATGCCGGTAATTGACTGTAGAGACCAAAATCCGGCGGCTGGTTCAGAGAAAAAGTTGAGATAATTTCCTAAACCTTAAACCCTAAACCCTAAATCTCAAAGGCTGATTCGCCAAACGAGCGGAGTGAACAGTAACTCCGACGACCCTAGTTGAGAGAAAATTTTCTCACCCTCCCTAAGCCCCCCTAAACCCTCCCCTAAACCATCATAAACCCTAAACCCTAAACCCTAAAACCTAAACCCTAAACCCTAAATCCTAAACCCTAAAACCCTAAACCCTAAACCCTAAACCCAAAACCCAAAACCCAAAACCCTAAACCCAAAACCCTAAACCCAAAACCCAAAACCCTAAACCTAAACCCTAAACCCTAAACCCTAAACCCTAACCCTAAACCCTAAACCCTTAACCTTAAACCCTAAATCCTAAACCCTAAACCCTAAACTTTTTTTTTTGGAAAAGTTACTTAGTAATATAAATCCAAAAAAGTTATAATGTACAAAAATCTGAGGGGCATACCCCAAGAATTACAAAGGGACGTAAAGTCCAAACAAACAATCCAACAAAAAAATAGAAAATGAAGGCCACAAGCGGCCTAAACAAAGTAAAAAAGCCACAAACGGCCTTAACAACATAGAAGAGAAATGATCACAAACGGTCTAAAACATAAAAATACAAGAGCTTTAACCCTTCTTGTTTTTCTTCTTCTTACCCTTCTTTACCGGGGTAGCTGGGTTGTCCGAATGCGCATGGTCAATCCTATCAGATTGATCATCCTCATTGAGCCCAATCAAAGGCTCAAAACGAGTGGGAGAAGACTCAGTAGGTATCCGCCCTGAGGAAATAGATGTCTCACGATTTGTAGAACATTTGATAGTGCCCAAAAGTCTACCCTCGTCAGTCGCAAAAGGAGATGGAGAATCAGAATCTGAAACTGACTCTGCACTTGGAACTGTAGTAGCCTTCGGAGGCTCAACTTGCACTGCAGAAACTTCTGGGATAGTAACTATTTTGGTGCAATCAACGACCTTGGTCACATCCTTTTCTTTTCTCAAAGGGGCACTATCAGAGGTGCTAGCCTCATTCTTATCTGGACTTGAAGTCTTTACCGATTCTGGACAACGATGACCAAACCTGCAACATTTGGGACAATGTTTTGGAACCCACTCATATTCAACTTGAATTTGAATGGGCTCTGGAGAGAGTTTGCATCTGAACTCAAACTTCTTAATCGGAGGGTGGGTTGCATCAAGAAGAACACATACCCTCGCATATTCCAATCTAGAAAGATCAGAAGTCATCTTGTCACAAGAAATAGGCTCTCCAACCATGCTGGAAACAATACTAAGGCCTTTGGTTGTCCATAAAGGAAACGGCAGGCCATATAATCGGATCCAAACGGGAAATTCCACTACTTGATCCGCATTAAAATTCAAATGTGGATGCCAAGGCTGTAAGAAAATGTTTTTACCTCCAAACATCCCAGGACCGCGAGCAATGATAGCATGAACCTCATCCTCAGTTCGAAAACGAAAGAGGAGAAAGCCCGTGTCTGTAGAGCGGACGCCCTCTAGGCCGCTAGATTTCCATGCACGCATGGCTATCGAACGTGCAGCATGATAAGGCATCACATATCCGGGAAAGAAGCCGACAAGACATCTACGCCATTCGGCCACATTCTCATTCACAATCTCATCTGGAATCTCAAGAATTGTACCCGGTTTCTTAGGAGTAACCGGATTCAATTTGCATCGGGTACTCGAATCAGTGATCTTGATTTTATCAGCCCAAGAGCCAGCAGTTGACTTGGGTGCATCCATCAAGTGAAATACGGATCAAATACAATGCAAACTCATAAAAAAGAGATGAAAAACGAAAGCAAACCAGGCACCGAAACGGCTTGGCTTCCAAAGTCGTCGTCGCCTCTTTAAGAAAAAAACAATAATCCACAAGGAATCAAGGAAGCGGTCAAGAAGGAAACTTGCGTGGAATAACCCGATGAGCAAACTGGAAAAAATTTGATAAATAGTGCGCCGGATGAACAGTGTCACCTTCACCGGAAAAGTGTCTTCCGAAACTTTAATCGCGATTTATGGCTGATTTGCTTAGAATCTGATAATGCAACAGAAGAGAAAATTGACCAGCGGTGCCTGATCTACAATTCTGTGCAGGAGGTGACAATCCACTCGCCGCTCGCCGGAGGAGCGGCTGAAACAGTAAACTAAACAGCCCTTGACGGAGGAGATAGCAATGGAATCAGGTATTAGTGCTGAAGGGAAAGTTGTAGATCGGGCTTAAACAAAGGCGATGGTATAGGCGGTGACTATTCACGCGCCACACCGTGGTGATGAATAGTAAAACAATCGAAACTTCAACGCCATGGACGGAGTTGTTGCGAGCCGAACCAGATGGTGGTGCTGAAGGAGAAAATGAAGATCGAGGCAAGGCGAAGGCAGTGGTGATGGCGGTGACTATTCACGTGCTGGTCGGTACGAATGAATAGTAAATCCGGTGGCGGTTATGGGCAATTTTGAACGCTTTTCGACAAGATTTTGATGAGGCTCAAGAAGGAAAGTATCTTCAAGGTATCCCGATCTACCACATACATAAATTTGAGAGACTGATTTGCCAAACGGCCGGAATGAATAGTGTTTTCCGGCGACCCAGTTGAGAGAAAAAATTTCCCTCACCTAAACCCTAAACCCTAAACCCTCAACCCTCAACCCTCAACCCTAAACCCTAAACCCTAAACTTTAATTTGGAAAAATTACTATTTACATAAAAAGAAAAAAGATAGTACAAAATACGAGGGGCATACCCCAAGAAGAGTACCTAGTACTCACAAGTCCGAATGGAAAAACGAAACCCAAAGGCCCCAGAAAAACAAACCTGATATGGAGCCAAAAGCTCCAAACAAAACAGAAAAAGGCGTAAAGGCCCGAAACCAACCACAATGAAAACTAGCATCACCATAACAACACAACAAAAGGGCGCATGTGCCCAATGAAACAAAATAAAGTTCAAATACTCAACTAACAATGAAGGCCCCATATGGCACGAAGCTGAGGAGTGATCACATACTTGGCCTCAATGGTTTGAAGTCGAGAGCGAACCAAAGCAAAAATCTCATCAATCATCTGACGACGAGTCCTGTGACGCTGCTGATACACACGATCATTCCTCTCATACCATAGAAAATAAACCGTAGCAGAAAAAACCAAACGTGCAAGGATATGTCCAAAATTCTTCCTGCCCTGAAGATGAAGAGAAGCCCAATGAAGTAGAGAGCGCCAACTAAAGGATGGCCAAACAATGAGAGTCTTAGCTGAAATCTTCCCCCATACAGAAGACGAGAAAGGACAGCTAAAGAAAAGATGCTCATGAGTCTCATTAGCTGAAGTACAAAGAACACAACCCGAAGAAGATAACATGCCATGACGCCGAAGTCGATCCATCGTACGAAGACGACCCAATGAGGCAAGCCAAAGAATAAAGGAGTGCCTCGGAACATGACCAGGGAACCATAAAAGGTGATGAAAGGAGTTCACCGAACGTCTACTCTGTAATAATTCCCATGCTGAGGCAATAGAGAAAATACCAGAGGTGTGGCCCTTCCAAACAACATGATCGGGAGTCCCCATCATAGGCCGGATGTTGACAGAGTCCCAAACCCGTCCTAGGACCGACCCACCATCAGGAAAAGCCCAATCCCCATCCTAAATAATGGCTGATACCTTTGTATCTGAGGGAAGACCTGTAGATGAAAGAGTCCTGAAAGAGAACAAATCACAAAGATGACCCTGCGGCAACCAGTAATCCTGCCAGAGTGAGGTATCACGTCCATCTCCAATACAAGAGACAAATTTACCCCTGCACCAATCCCGACTGTGCAAAATCTTCCTCCAAGACCAGAAGGCTCCAGAAGTAACCCGAACCTGCCAAAACGAGCGACCCCGAAGGAGTACCTTATGAACCCAAGAAGACCATGTGGAAGACTTGTCAGAAAGAAGTCTCCAAATATGCTTCAGAATAGCAGCACGATTCAACTCCTTCACTCGCTTAATTCCTAAACCTCCTTCTTTCAACGGATAGCAAACAGAATCCCAAGCTACATTGGCCCCAGAACGAGACAAAGAGGTACCTTTCCAGAGGAAAGCAGCTAGAATACCCTCAATCTTTCGCACCACAGCCGCCAGTAAAATGAACATAGATGACCAATAGACTTGGATGAAAAAAAGTACCGACTTAATCAACTGGAGGCGACCAGCATAAGTCAGCACAGCAGATGTCCACAACCTGACCCTTGACAGAATCCGTTCTATCAAAGGAGCGCAATCTAAAAGGCGCAATCTGGTACTGATCAGGGGAACTCCCAAATAACGGACCGGCAAAATCCCCACATGAAAACCCAAGATGGACTGCAACACTATTTGATCCTCATCATTGACTCCAGAAAAGAAGACATGACTCTTGGCTGAATTCGTAACGAGACCAGAGAGCTCTGCAAACTCCTGCAAAGCAACATGAACCACCCTAACAGAACCCACATTGCCCTACAAAAAACCATCAGATCATCTGCAAAACAAAGATGAGTAAGAGAAGTCTGCTGGCATCGCCAATGGTATCGAAAACCAGGCCGCTGAGAGGCCTTCCGAAGAATATCACTCAAACCCTCCATGGCCAACACAAAAAGATAAGGCGACAACGGATCACCCTGACGAACACCTCTGGAGGTGGGAAAGAACCCATGAAGCTCTCCATTTAAAGCAACCGAGAAGTGTGCAGTAGACATGCAGGTCGCTATCCATCTAACCATACACTCGGGAATACCGATCGTCCTTAACCCCAAAAGGATGAAATCCCAACTGACAGTATCAAAAGCTTTGCGAATATCCACCTTTAAAGCACAACGGGGAGGCGAATGCCCAAGATGGTAGTCATGCATAAGCTCTTGTGTCAAAAGAATGGCATCAGAGATTCTTCGACCTGGGACAAATGCTGACTGCGAACTCCCAATTACATTAGGTAAAACTACTTTGAACCGGTTCACAATCACTTTAGAGATGCACTTGTAAAGTACATTACAACAAGAGATTGGTCGAAAATCACTCATAGTCCTCGGAGTCTCAACCTTGGGGAGCAAGGCAATCCTAGTGGCATTAACACACTTCGGCATCCGACAAGTCGCAAAGAAGTAACGCACAGCAGCCATAAAATCCACACTAATAATATCCCAAGCCCTCTTAAAGAACAGAGAAGTGTACCCATCCGGTCCTGGAGCTTTATCATCGGGAATCGAGAATAAAGCTGCCCTGATCTCATCGTCGGTAATAGGGCATACCAAAGAAGGCAGCATCTCTGCAGAAACTCTCCCAGAGAAAAACCGAGAAGCTTCTACAAAAGAAGGTCGAGAAGGAGCTGTAAGTAATTTCTGAAAATACCTTGCAGCTAGATGACCCAAGTCGTCCCGATCTGTAACTATGGTACCATCCTCATCCTCAAGCTGATGGATTCGATTCCTGACCTGTCTATGGATCAGAGACCTGTGAAAGAACTTGGTATTCTGATCCCCCAAAGAGAGCCATTGGATCCTTGACCTCTGCCGAAAAAAAGCCTCCTCATCCCTGCACAACTGGGAATACTGCTTAGCATAACCTCTCTCAGCCAGAATACATTCTGGCGAATATGGGTTCTCATCCAGAGCGGCCTGAGCTGCAGCCCCCTGAGCCCGAGCCTCAATGACTCTGCTAGAAATGTGACTAGAATCCTTAGCATGCAAAGCCTTAAACTCACGCTTTAGAAGGCCCAATTTCTGTGTGATTCGAAACATAGGATCTCCTCCCACATGCATAGACCATATTCGCTGAACCATCTCCAAGAAATCCTCTCGGTCAGCCCAAAAGTTCAAAAATTTAAAAGGACTAGAGATCTGCCGGCGCCGATCTCCAAATCTGATGACCATAGCACTGTGATCAGAGACATCCCGAGGAAGAAACTCAGAAGTTGTGTGAGGCCAAGTTATGAACCATGAAGCACTACCAAAACTCCAATCAAGAGTCCGAAGAATAGTACCATCTCCCTGCTGCCCATTATGCCAAGTATACCGAAGGCCCAAGGATGGAACCCTGATTAACTCTGCGTCATGAAGGCATTGACCAAACTCGTCCATGTAACCATGCCATGCTTGATCCCCACCAACTCTATCTGAAGAGCGCAAGATCGCATTGAAATCACCCAATGCCAACAAAGGTAAGTCACCAAACCCCATGGACTGAGCTATGAGAAAATCCCACAACTGTCGACGAACACCTGGATCGTTAGAGCCATAAACAAAGATCAAACCAAAAGAAACCCCATCTGATAATCTGGTAACCCGACAAACGATCCACTGTGGAGAAAACTGTAAACCACTAAAACTGTACAAAGTAGGATCCCAACACACCAAAATTCTACAAGCAATGGATAAAGTGGCATTGGATAAGAAATTCCAAGAAGGACAAGTATCTGAAGCAACTGAAGCAAGGTGCTGCTGCTCAACCTTAGTCTCTAAAAGACCAATTAAACCTAAAGAATACTTAGAAACCCAGTTTCTAACTGCTCGCTGTGTAGAGAAGACGTTAAGGCCTCTAATATTCCAACTTCCTATCATAGGAAACTGAAAAAACTCAGAACTCAATAAGAAAAATCATCGGGGCCGCATGCCCCCTCTACCCCCATTACCACCCTTTTTACTCTGACCTTTGTTACTCTTACCAGCAGAGGAGCAGCAGTGGATTTTGGAACAGTGGCAGGTGGTCGACTATCCAAATGTGTCACAGTAGATTTTGGAGGATCCGGAGCAACAAACCCCTCTGGAAGGTCAATCCCTGAAGAAACAGTCAAAGCATCTATAGGGTTGGAGGAGTACTTCAATATCTGATCCTGGTCGTCCTCAATAGGAGATAGAGAATCAGAATCAGATCCAGACTCCGAACCTGAACCAGTGGCAGAAAACTTACCCATCATAGCAAAGATCCTGTCAATCGAAGTTGACTTCGTATTCACTGGAGTCGAAGTCAATGCAGCGAGAGGCCCTGCTGGTACGGATTCTGTAGCAATGCCTTTACCTTTGTCCTGTAGAACTGGGGTTACATCTGCATCAAGAATCCGATCCTGACCAGCCTCTAATGCTGCAATAGCAGGGTCACC